>JBCFYV010003302.1:0-137453 GCA_039000515.1 Timema cristinae
ATGATTAATTTTAAGGTTGTTTCAATCAAAATGTAAATTTGTCATTAACTGACAACTTTTTTTAAAATTTTTGTAAAGGAACTCGATCCCAATTTTTTTTGTCAGGAGTTAAAGTAGACTTTTATCCTTTTTTTTGTGGCTGCCAGTTTAAAAGCAAACACAACTCTACTGTTACATCAACTGATTTTAATTATAAAAAATATGGAGCGCCCGCACTTATGTCTGTGCCAGGTAAAGACTTTGAAGTGCGACAGTAAAATTGGACCGATTTTCCTTGCCAAAAAAAACTGTACAGAAAAATTTGGGGGCAGGCAAATACAATGTTTTGCCAACAATCTTTTAAAGTAATGATTCGACATGAAAAGAGTTAACTATTCCATTTTACTTCTCTTGCCTTTTTTAGAGTGAATTGGGCTAAACCCCCCCGCGGGTTTAAATTATGGTATACGTTATGTAAAACAGTTACTGAAAATATCTAACAAAATCCCTTTGCTTTTACATCCCCCACAAATTTATTTTTTTTTTTATGCATTTAAAAAAATTATTGCCCTTGATGATCCCAGTTGACATTTTTGTTCAGGTGATCCCCCTTAAAGTGCCCGGGGTGGAGGTAGTCCCTCCCCCCTGGACGGCCCCCAGCATTGTCCCTCGAAATGGGGACTCATGAAGGAGAAGGGAAGTGCCAGTCGTCTAAACAGGCAAATAGAGGGGTTTGCCCTCAAAAGGATTCATGAGTCAACAATATCTAATTTACTTGAGTGTTATTTGGATTAAAAATAAAATTGGGCATGGGTTTTTATTCATGTTTAATATACTATACTGTTCAATTAATTGGGACAAACATGTTTTCCTTGTTTAAAAATTGATTTTTGGATTACCAGGATTTCCCAAAAACCGCCTGAAACCGATTTATTTTCCCCTAGGGGGCAGTGTGACGGATCGACCTTGACTAAATTTACCGTTTGACTGGTTTTAGTATATCAATAGTTCAGTTGTGGGATTTTCGTGTGGCAGCTGGTGGTTATAATTTTGGTTCCGTGTATCACGTGTTCTTTTGCTTTTAAAAGATGGATTTACTCCGAGGAACGTTCTAAAATAACGCCTTAATGAACATACTTCTATGACCGTGAGAGAGAACTACGGCATTAATGTGGGAAAATCAAGTGTTTCGAGAATTTTAAAAGAACATTTAAAGATTGGATCATCGTCTCCAAAAAAAAAAAAAAAAATGTGGGCCGCAAACGGAAAACTACCCCAAGAATGAGAAAATTCTAATAAAAATAGCAAAATAAATCCAAGAAAGACAAGCACAGACCTTAAAGGGATTTTTTGGTTTATGGTGTTGAAGTGATATCTCAACTGTAGGGAAAAAGGCTTCTGGAATTGGGTCGTAAGGAAAAACAAACCAATGAAAAAAAAATTTCAACTCAGAAAATGATGATAAAACGTTTAGCTTTGGGTAAAAAAATACCGACGGGGGAACGTTAACGACGGGAAAAAGGTTTTTTTCTTTTGATGAAACACATTTATTTGGCATGGATACAAATCAAGTAAATTTGAGAAGTAAAGGGAAACTTGCGATAGTCATATCCAAACAGACTGTAAAACCCCATTCTAAAAGATGTTTGGGGTTTTTTCATCAAATGGCATGGAAGCTTATTTTCCTCTTAAAGGCATGAGAATTCGTCAAATACATAAAAATATTACGCATGGATTGTTCCATTAATGAAAACATTTGATGGAAATTTCAACATGACTTGGCTCCTTTCACCTTCGAAATTGGTCCAGACTTTTACGGGAAAATAAAAAAAAAAGTGCTTGAGGGCCCTTTCCCAGACCTAATCCCATTGAGAACCTATGGCATATTACTCAAGAAACGTTAGTAAGATGAATTGCACGACAAAAAGAACAAATGATAAAAAGTGTTATACAAGTGTGGTTCCTAAAAGATGAAGTCAAGAAAACCCCGTGGCTAAAATAGTGGATCAATGCCAAGAGGTTAAGAGGCTTTTGCTAAAGGAGGCCTTTGTACAAAAAAGGATTTTTTAGTCTACTTAAGGTGGTAATGATTAAAAAACTAAGGGTTTAGGAAAAAAAAATTTTTTTTTTCCCCTTTTTTCCAATTAATTTTAACACTATAGTATTTAAAACATTTTTCTCGAAAAAAATAAAAAAGCTCCTTTAATGGCATAACTGGGTTGGTTTTGAGTACGGTAAATCATGGGCCCCTCTGGCCTTCTTCCCTGTATCAACCATTCTTGTAAAAGTTTTTTTTTACAAAAATTTTTCTCGAAAAACATTTCCCTTTGTAATTAAGAAATCAAGACCTCCTTTGGAGCAAGACATTAAATTTCCCAAAAAAGAAATTTAGAAAGGGTTGTCTTTGTAGGTATATTGATACAGTAATGTAAGATTGCTTAAGGCGTTTGGGGCCCCTTTTTTTTTACGTAAAATGCAAGCCATGGGAACAAACGTTATTTTTAAGAATTTTTATTGTTTTACAATTTTTTTTTTGACCATGTTGTTGTTTATTTTTAATACACCCTCTATTTTAATAGTATAAATATCAAAAATTTTGACATATTTCAAAAAAAAACTACTGGCTGATGGAAAAAAAAAAAAAATGCCCCTGTAAACATTACTACATTTCTTATTTGAGGTTTTGAAATTTTATTTAAAAAATTTTTTAACTCGTTCTTGAAAAAAAACTGATATTTAAAAATGTAGATTTTCCCGCAAGACCTGTTCGGTCTGCACCATTTATTTTTTTCTTGACCTCTGTTTTGTTGCGGGAAGATATTTTGGTTGGTTGTGAAAACCATGTCACCCCTTTTTTCTCCCACCCCATCGCCCAAAAATAGGTTTTGACTTCCCTCACGGGGCCAAGGGGCTTAAGAAAAATGTTTTTGGCTATAGTAACAAAAGGAAATATTTTTTTTTTGTAAAATTTTTGTCGATACACTAACAAAATTTGTAGACAATCACTTTGGTGTACTCGGCCGGTATGAAAACCCCTAGTGACGCCATTTTATTCTTGTTTGGGTTCCAAATGGTAAGCTAAAGACAGGATCTAGTACAGTCTTTAAAGGTAAACCGATCCCTTTAGGGCAGTGGTTTCCAAATTTTGTCGGGGTTTTGACCCCAATTTTTACTTGTGACCATCACAACCTTTTGAAACCTACATGCTTAAAGTCCTAATTTTATAGGAAACGATTTTTTTCATCCTTACTATCAAAATTTAATCCACAAATGAGGTAGATGATTGAGAGGAAATGTAACCTTTTTCAGGGCTTGGAGTGGGAAAGATATTGGTGTAGTCGAAGTTAAAAATCTGTAAAAATTTATAATCAGGCTTCAAAATAAAAATTTAAAATTTTTATAACAATAATGGTAGCTATCTTCATTTTTAATTTTTATGCCTTTTTTTTATTCCTTAGGACCAAAATTTTGAAATTTAAAATTTTGAAAATTTATTCAAATTAAATCCACAATGTCAAAAAAACTGCCTATAAATTTCTGATTTAAATTTTACTGTAGTAAATTTATACATAATTAATAAAAATTTAAGTTTTTGAATAGTCAGAGTCAATTGAAAGTTTTTTCTAAAAAGCGAATATTTTTAAAATTTAAATCTTTCAAAAAAGAATCTTTACCCCAACCAGAAACACGCTGCCCCCAAATGGGGTTTTAAACCCCAAAGTTTTTGTAATCGTTTTTTAGTTGTAAACTAAAATTTTGAACTTATCACATAATAAATTCCCAATTTTATTAATATTGTGTGTGTGATTTTTTTTTATATAAATTACGGGTAGGGGAAAATATCAATAAACATTTATCTATAGATTTTTTTATAAAATAGATTTAGGTTTTTTTTTTTTTTTTTTGGGGGACTGTTCATTTAAAGGGTTTTGGGCCTGAATATTCCCACTTTTTTCGAAAATTTTGAAAGTCAGGATGTTGAAAATTTATGGGGGGGAAAAGGTTGGGCTTTGCGTACGCATTCGGGCCCCCTGGAGAGGGGCACCCTTTTAATGCAAGGGTAAAAACGGCCACTTTCTCATTGTTTAAAAAAAAGGAAAAAATTGTCTTTATGTTTTAAAGCAATTGGATACTATTTTAGCTTTCCCCTACTTTTTGGGAAATGAAGTTTTAAAAGGGTAAAAAATGGTTTTTTTAAAAAAAAAACCCTTTAGAATTATTTACGGGTCAATTTTTTTTATTCTTGCTGAAAACCCTTAAGTTATGAAAGAAAGATTTTTAGGATTTTATCAAAATTTTTTAAATTTACTCTTTTGTTTTCAGAAAAAATTTATAAACTTTAATATAAATTTTACTAAAATTTTTTCTTTCAAAAAAAAATATTTTTTAATCCAAAACCCTATTTGATTTAGGATTTTTTGGGGTCAAACTTATTTTTTTATTGTTTTATTACACCAAAGATTGTTTACTAGTTTTTAAAAACCTTTTTTGTTCCATATTTTATTTAAATTTATATAGAAACCCCTTTTTTATTCCCCTAAAACTCCAAGTTAACAGTTAGGCACCAGGTTTGAAGACCTTTTGCCCCGTTATCAAAACCACAGACGTTAACAAACATTAAACCCTACACCTAAGTACCAGGCCCTTTTGGCAAGGAAAAAGGCCCACAGGTTGGAAAGGTTGCCTTGGAAAATTACCAACCCGGGTTTGGGGGGGGTTTTCTACTAAACCGCTTTTACCAAGAAAAGTAGAACAATAAAACTTTTCGCTTTTTTCATGAAGGGGTTTTATAGGGTTAAAAAATGAACAAACTTTTGTTTTTTAAATCATCACCTTTTAACCCTTAGCCAAAAGGGGATGTTGGGGGGGGCACAATTAAAAACAGCACAAGGTTTTAACAAGAAATATTAACAAAAAAATTGGGGTATTTAACGTTAAACTGAATTTTTGGGAAAGTGAAAATAAATAAAAAAAAAACAAAGGAATTTTTTTAAATTTTTTCTTTTTGAAGACGACAACAGGGATAGGTGTTTTTGGAAAAAAGGGGAAAGCTAGGATTAAAAAGTTACTAAAATTTTTTTAAAAAAGAAACCAAGCAGGAAGAGAGAAAATTAAAGTAACAAGAAAAAAAAAATAAAAAAAATGTTAAAAAGGGGCAAAAAAAGGAAATTTTCAAAGGGCCAAACCAAATAGGGTTAGTGAAAACTGAGAAAAAAGATAAAAGGAGGAAGAAAACAGGAAAAGCAATTGTAAAAAGACCGAAAAAGAAAAGTGCTTGAAAAATAAAAAAATGGAGCTAGGAAAAATTTTTGAAAGCCAAGAGTTTTAAATTGGGGAGTAGAGGCAAAAAGACTGCCCCAAGTACTTTTTAACAAAGCAGACAAGAGGGAAAAGACCATCGCTTAAGTTTTAAAAAAGCTTGACAAGAGGTTGAATTGAAAGTTACTTTTTAAAACAAAGAAATGCGGAGACAAAGTTTATTTTAACAAGCTAGAAAAACAGGACGAAAATTCCCCCTTTATTTTTAGCTAAGTAGAACAGGGTGACGAAAACGTTTAAAAGTAGCAAGCGGTTATTCTATTTAGTTTAGTTTTAAACAAAGAAACACAGACTTTTGCCCTGAAAGCTTGGGGTTTTAATTTAAGGGCAGAAAGAGGTTGAGATCCAAGCTTAAGTTTTTATTAAGCTAACACAGGAAAGGTTTGATTTGAAAAAAGTTAGTTTTTAAGGAAAGACGGTTTGACTGTTTAAGTTAAATTAAGCAGAACAGAGGGAAATTTGATAAGAAAAAGCAGACAAGACGGACGACTAGTTACGTTTTTAATCCCTAGACACCGAGGTTGTTTGATCCATCCTTATGTTTTAATCTAGGCTAGACAACGACTATTGTTTTGATCCATCACCCATTTTTAATCAAAGTAGACAGATGACTTTTGATCTGAACCATCAGCTTATTTTTTAGTCGGGTTAGCCCACCGACTGTTGTTCTGATCCATCATTTTATGTTTTTATCTAGGTAGACACATACTGTTGATTCTGATACCAGTTTATTTTTTAATCTAGGCTAGAACACGATCGTTTGATTCGACCCATCATTTATGTTTTAATCTGGCTAGCACACACTGATTCTGACCATCGTTTTTGTTTTAGTTAGCCTGACAACACGTTGATTCTAACCCATCAGTTTATGTTTTAATCAGGCTAGACACCGACGGTTGATTTGATCCATAGTTACGTTTTAATCCAAGTAGACACCAAAAGGTTGATTTGACCCACAGCTTTTTTTTAAAATTGGGCTAGACACACGACTATTGATTTGATCTCCCTTTTTTTTAATCTAAGCTAGAAAAGATGACTGTTGATTCTGATCCACAGTTTATGTTTTAATTAGTCTAGACACATGACTGTTGTTTTCTAATCCTCGTTATGTTTTAGTCTAGGTTGACCCGATGTTGTTTTCTGACCCATCAGTTTATGTTTTAATTGGGCTAGACACCGACTGTTATTCTGACCCATCGTTTTGTTTAATTAGGCTAGACATAGGGACTGTTGATTTGATCCATCATTTTTTTTTAAATCTGTTAGACAAGACGGTATTTGAATCAGCTTATTTTTTAATTGGGGTAGACCACAATGTTGATTTGACCTCACCTCATTTTTTAATTGGGCTAGACACACGACGGTTGATTCTGATCCACGTTTTTGGTTTTATCTAGGTAGAAACACGAGTTGATTGATCCATCGCTTAGTTTTAATCTAGGCTAAAATACAACTGTTGATTCAAACCCATCAGTTATTTTTAATCTTTTAGAAGAGACTTTTGTTTGATCTCCCCTATGTTTTTTTTCTTTATAAAAAGGGATTTAATTGTACAGCATTTTTCCCATCTTTTCCATGTGTGAAGGGCAACACTTTTATTTTGTTAAAAAACAAAGTTACGAAGCCCTTATATGAATGGTCAGTACAAAGAAAAGATTGTAAAAAAAAAAAAATCCGTAGTTTCATTAGGCTAGACTGTTTTTTGAGTTTTAAAAAATTTTCCCAATTGAATTTTGGCCTATAAAAAAAACCTTTTTTTCATTTATGGGTAAGTATTATTTTGGATGAAGGAAAAGGGAAAAGGTGGAAGAAAAAAAAAAAGGGGGGGAAAAACACAATAGGGTTTTTTCAAGAAAGAACCAACAGTTCCACTTTACATTGTTGCCTTGGCCAAAGAGGAAATGATTGATTTTTTTTTACTTTTTTTTAATTTTTTTTTGGAATTGCTTTGCGGTTTCACACGCACTTTGAGTTCCGAAGAATGAAACCTAGGTGGGGATTGGGCGGTACAATAAATTTTCTTAAAAGAGGCATAATTACATCTTTGTAAAAAGGCACACTGTAAAGTGGAAGTGGGGAATTTCTTTGAAAAAACCCATTGTGTGTCCCTTTTATTGTTTCATACCCCTTTCTTTATCCCTTCCAAAATAATACAACTGTTATTTTTTAATTTTGTCAAACCCTGAAAAAATTTGGTAAAATTTAAACTTTTAATATAGGTCCCCTACTTTATTTTTAAAAATATTTTCATACAAAAAATTTTTTATTATTCTTAAGTGAATTTTTTAAACAAGGTTTGTCTGAAAGTGTCTGTCTTTAAAGGGATAAACGTTTTCAATTATTGTTCATTGATCGTTATTTTTTAAAAAGTTTTATGGATTTTTAATTTTTCAAAAAAATAAATATTATTAAACCTTTTTTAAAGGGTTTTTTTAATTTTGAGCAAGGAGAACAAAAAAAGGAGTTAAGTCAAATTATATTCTTTGCTGGCCCCAAAACAAAGTTATAAGAAATAGGGGTAAAAAATAAAATTTAATTAACCACAGCTTTTTTTTTTTAATTTCCTAACCACCCTTTTCCCCTTTAAACCCTTAAATGCTAAATGAAGTAAAAATGTTCAGAAAAACCCAAAAACACTAAACACAACCAAAAAGGGAACCTCCAAAAAGAAAAAAAGAACATTGGGTGGATGTCCTCAGTGAAATTTAAGGATTACAAGGTTTTTCACACACGGCAGTAAGGACCACTAGAGTTGCCCAAACACTGGTAGTAAGCATAATTAGGGTCATCACATCTTGGTGCAAGGATCTTAGGGCAGAAACATAAATGGCAGTAAGACTTATGGTCAATCACATTACGGAAAAGGGAAATACTGGGGTCAGTAACATCACTGGCAGAAGGACACTGGGTCTTTAAACATCACTGGCAAAAAGGGGAATACTGGGGTCAAAAACATCATGGCAGAAATATCACTGGGTCTTACATCACTGGCAAAAAGGATCATGGGGTCAGTAACATCACTGCAAAAAAGGATCCGGGGGGTCAGAAAAACATCACTGGCAAAAAGGAAAATAGGGTCAGTAACATCAGGGCAGTAAGGATCATTGGGCCTAATTCATGGCATAAGGTCATTAGGTCATCACTCACTGGTAAAAAAAGGACATTAGGGTCGTAACATCACTGGCAGCAAGGATCACTAGGGTCAAAACATTACTGGCGAAGAATCTTTTGGGTCATTAAATTATGGCAAAAAGGGAAATCCCGGGGTCAGTAACATCACTGGCAGTAAGGACACGGGGCATTAACATCATGGCGTAAGGATCTTAGGGTCATCACATACTGGAAAAAGGTCATTAGGGTCAGTAATATCACGGCGTAAGGTCTTTGGGTCAGTAACATCAGGGCAGAAAGGATCATTAGGGTCAGTAAAATTAACCAAAGGAATATTTGGGTCAGTAACTCAGGGGCAGAAGGATCATAGGTACATTAACATCACTGTTAGTAAGGTCTTATGGTCGTACATCACTGGTAAAAAGGTCATTAGGGCAGAAACATCACTGCAGTAAGGTCATTATGGTCATAAATTAGGCAAAAAAGGATACTAGGGCGTAACACCACTGGCAGAAAGGGATCTTTATGGTCATCACTCATGGCAGTAAAGATCATTAGGGAAAATACATCAATGGAAAAAAGGATCTTAGGGCGAAACCATCATGGCAGTAAGGTCATGGGTCAGTAAAATTTGGGCAAAAAGGAATACTAAGGTCATAACATCATGGCGCGGGATCATTAGGGTCTTTAACTTACCTGGCGTAAGGATCATTATGGTCAGTCACATCACTGTAAAAAACTTGGGTCAGAAACATCACTGGCAAAAAGACATTATGGTCAATCCATCAATGGTAAAAAGGATCTTTAGGGTAGTATCATCACGGGGCAGAAAGGGAAACAATAGGGTCAATTAACTCATGGCAGTAAAAAATCTTTGGGTCATTAACATTCTGGAAAAAGGAAATACTAGGGTCGTACATCATGGCAGTAAGGAATACTGGGTCGTAAAACCACGGGCAGAAAGGATCATTGGGGTCGTAACATCAGGGCAAAAAGGAAATATGGGGTAAAACATCTTTGGACAGGGACTTTGGGGTAGAAAATTTATGGCAAAAGGAATACAGGGCAGAAAATTTCTGGAAATAAGGAATATATATGAGGGTGCCCCTGGTGGTCTGGGGGAAAGGTGTCAGACTTCTGTGCTGGGGGCCGGGGTTCAACCCTTGCCCCGGGGCAAAATTTTATTGTTGCCAAACCCTTCCTTCACCTCTGAAAACATTTGTAAATGGGGAGAATGCCAGGCCTCCACGTGGTTCGGATTCCATGTTAAACTTTTGGTCCTCATTTCTCTCAAAATCCCCTCCATTACACTTTAGCGTAAGTGCGTAAACCCCAAGGGGTGAAATGCGGTGCAAATAATAATAAAATAATAATAATAATAAAAGGAATATAGGGCAGTAACATCACTGGCGTAAGGATATTATGGTCAGTAACATTACTGGCAATAAAAATATAGGGTCAGAACATCACTGGCAGAAGGTTCTTCAGGCTTGTGCTATAAAATCTTTTTTTAAAAGGAACCTAGAGCCCCTTCATTAATTTTTAAAAACTTGGAATAAAAAATTTTTGTGATGGTTAAACATATTTATTTGTATATTTTTGGTAACAAAAAAACAGTCATAAAAATAACTGACACAAAATAATTGGAAAATATATGTCCTTAAGATAAAGGGTACATTACCAGTAACCTAGATTATTTTATTTCAAAATATGATAGTTTATCCCCCAACATTTCTAATCTTTATTTTGAATTCAATATCGGGGGGAGAAGGGGTCTGGGGGGGTACAGCCCCCTCAGGAACCGTTCGATCACCTTGGCCTAAATGCGTGGTAACATTTTGGAAATTTTTTAAAATTTACATTAAAAATATTATACAAACCTACCTTTTTTTTTGCTGTCTGTATGAACTTGTATGAGTGATTTGTTGTTCATAATTATCATCAGAATCAAAGTTCCAAAAAAATTAGTACACAATCTAAAGGAAAGAAATTTTAAAATTTTTTAGCCAATACAGTTTTTGGGTAAAAAAAAATCTTTTTTTGAAAAAATTCAATGTTTTTGGCATTAAGATTCAAACAGAAGTGCTTTATCATTAAATTCATTTAAGATGACAAACTTTGTTTCAAAAATGAAAGGTTTGGGAATTGGGGCGGGTAATTATTTAATTTGGTCATTGAATCATCTAGAGGCAGACAAATTTTTCCCCATTGGGTGTCAAGAAATTCAATTTTTCCCCTTTTTCTTTAATTAATGAGACTAGTTTTGATTAGCTAGTGTTTGTTGTTTTGGTGCATGGCCATAAATATTTTGAGCTGTAATTAGTTTTTGCAAAACCTTCATTTAACATATCCTTTTTTTTCTAAACAAGACCATCTTTTAATTTATTTCTTTAAAAATATGGTTCTTTTCTTTATAAATATTTAGTCAAAATTTTTAATATCAGTATTTATACATTTAAAAAAAAATGTAATTCTAAAAGGAATAAATAGCAATTATTTTATATAAGAACCCCGACCTTACTTAACCCTTTCAGGGCCCAAACGCTTAGAAACGCTTGTTAATTTTTTCTTTCTTTTCCCAAGGCTAACACGAAAGTTTTTCCGCTGCGTTTAAGCTGTTTTCCATCTTGTGAAAAAAGGGGAAAACCCAATGTTAAAAGGTGGTAGGTAGGCAAAGTAAAAATCGCACAACAGAGGAGTCAGATTCGACTTCAAGGATATCGTGTTGGAATGGCCCCGGGGGCCATTTTCCCGGCATATATCCCGCCCCCCCCCTCAAGTGTGTAAATCTTACTACAATGTGTGATCAATTAAAATCACAAGCTTCAGATAACGCGGCCATTTTGAGATTTAAAAAGCAAAGCTCTTTATTTGATAATTACGGTTTTTAGCGCCAATATTTTCTCTGTCAGAAGAATCATTTAACTAAATAAGGAAAAACAAAAACCCCTTTTCCCAAAAATTTTTCCTGTCGTAAAAATAGCCTCGCATGTTTAGGAAAACTACCCCTTAAAAAGTGTTGCCAAGCGGCACTGCTAAAAAATTTCTATGGAAATTGCTCCTTTAAATTTCATTATTAAAAAAGAATCTCTTTCACACTAAGATATCTCTTTACAAAGGTTACCTCAAAAATTTTTTTTTACACCTTTTAGCTGGGGCCCTGTATGCCTGTAGGCTACCAGGGCATATCTATAATATTGAAAACACTATCATTACCCTAATGTCTTTGTTCCCCGGGTCTGATTGGTCGTGTTGGGCCATGTTGTTTGCATGTAGGCTACAGTCCCTTTTTAAAATGTAAATTTAGAAAACACAGATTTCTGCGCTCTTCAGGTGTCGATTAAACAACTCAAGACAGGGGAAAGTAATTTACTGGAGGAAATTTCTCAGCGTGAAAAAAGTTTTTTCCCCCAAAAAAGGGAAAACACTACAAAAAATATATTATTTAAAAACCCTTCCCCTATTTTAATGAGGGAAATCGTAATATTATTTTTTGTTAAAGACTAGGTTTCAATTTTTAAAGATTCAGCCTTGTAAAAAATCTCTTTGTTCTAAAACCCCTTCAAATATATAAATAGCACTAACCAATTAAGGAAAGGGGGAAAAAATAAATATTTTAAGAAATGCATCAAAATTTTCTTGAGATGGATAAAGAAAACCATTTTTGGGGCCCAAAATTGTGCATTCCCGGCAACTGGGTGGTTCAGAATGCCCGCAAATTTTTCTTTAGACTTCTTATAATTTTTATAACCCCAAAAAAAAAAATTATTTAAGGACTAAAAAGTTTTTAGATCATTTCTAAAAATCTACAATTTTAATCAAAATTTTTTTCACTAAGTTTAAATTTATAAAATCAAGTTTCTCCATTTCAGGAACGGTAACATTTGTCCTTAAGTTAAAATGTACCCTGGTCGCATACACCGCCACCATTAGTTCGCCCGGCTATCACCCCTTTTATCCGTGGAGACCATTCAGCCAAAGGGGACTTTTTCGACCCGTGCGATCCCTACTAAAAAAACAAAATAATCAACGTCTGGAAGCACAAAACCTTTTTTTTAAAACATCAAAATCGATGGCATGAATAAACGCGTCGCGATTGATAAATTGGCTAGCTTCAATCATCGTGTACTGCCCCCCCCCCCCCTAATCCAAGACCAAGACTTCATTTCGTTTTGCCAGGCGCGATGAGGGCTTCTAGTGCCGATTGGACAATAATATCGAATTATTGTATTCATTCAACCCCTTTTTTTTCCCTTGAAATTAAAAGATAAAAGGGGAGTGTTTTTACCTGGGAAAAAATCACTCTTTGATGCCATACGTAGAGGAAATAATACTCCCAAAATGTAAATTGAAAATGATGGCGAGTAGTTAGGATATTGCATCGTTAAAAAGGGGAGATGTAGGGGTTTTAAATTGATTTGTATGTGAAAGTTTGCAGAACTAATTTAGCAATTTTTTGTTATACTAGTGTTTTGATTAGAAGTTTATTATATTAACTTTCAAAATTTGTATACCTAATTCGCAGGTTAACCAAAATAGGGTTTTTAGACTAAATTTTTGTTGCTTAAGATATTTGTCAAATTTTATTGTTATGATTAGAAAATTTGGACAATTTTTCTTTTTAAAATGTTTATATATTTAATTCCCGGTTAAACAAAGTAGGTTTTTGGGAAAAATAAGTTTAGTAATTTAAAAATTTGTCTGTACATTTTTTTGATTAGAAATTTATTTGAAGTAACTTTCCAAAAAGTTTATATATTTAAAATTTTGGGGTTGACAAACTAGGGGGCTGTTTGGAGAAACTAAGTATAGTACTTTAATTTGTATGATATATTGTTTTGAATTTTAAACAGGAGTACTATGTTTTGAGACCCAAAGGGGTAAGAATGCGCCAAGCTAATTCTAAATATTTTGTAAATATATTATATTTATTTTACATTTGTTATATTTTAAATAAACTGGCCAAGGCTTGTATCTTGTTTCTCCTGTTTTGTTTTTGCGAGGTCCCCCCCTTTTTAAATTATTTAATAATCAAATGGGAAAAATTTACTTAATTGGCTGGCAAAAAAGGGTCCTGTGTTTAATAAATAAATGCCTAAACCCTTTAAAGGGTTTGGTTGAGCTGCGCCCCTCCTTCCAGGGTTTTTTATTTATATTTTTAAATTTAACTTTTTTTCATTGCACCATATTGTTGTTTGTTTGTTAAATCCCCGTTTACGCCATGGATCGGGGCCCGATGGGCCTTCTGAAAAAATTGGCTGTAAATCTAAGTATACAAGCAAACCCAAGGGGTTAATTGCGGGCTCGTGGGGCCCAGGGGTAGCCTTAAACCCGAATCCATGTTCGTGAAATTTAGGCCATGTGTTCGGGGTTGGGTGAGAAAATCATTATTTTTTTACGTTGTAATAGGATGTGCCGGTCAGGTGGTCGGTTGGGGAAAAGAGAGGCCCCCTTTACCAGTGTTAGAGGCAGGCCCCCTTGATCTGTTGGTAACACTTATCCGCAGAACCCACTCTTAACCTGTTATTGTTCGGGCAGCGGTTCACATGATGTAGGACTCGGTCCAAAGTAGTCAGGATTGTTTTAAACGCATTTCCCGTGTGTGATGGACAGAAAAGTTTCCGGTTTTCGCTTTCCGTGGAAAATAAACAAAATCCATAAATTATCGGTTTAGGGCGCGGAAATATTGTGTTTGTCTGGGGAAAACTTAGGGGTTTTAACACACCTTATCTCCCAGGGGTAAATCAGGGGACCCCCGGGTTTTGTTATGGATAACATATTTGATTCTAGTTTCTAGGGGAGAGGGGAACGTTTTTTTGTTAGAATTTGTGTACTTTCCAACCACACGAGTCTCTTAGGGTTTTTTTTTCTTTCTGGTCAACGCAGGAGCATCCTCAATTTAAAACTCGTGACGACAAATGTAGAAAAATTTTTCTGAGAAAGTGTGCCCTTTACTGGAGACATTTTGTATTTTCCAAATTTCCGTGTTCCTTTTTAGAGTTGTCTCTCTGGGTTCCAAAAATTTAGGGGTCACTTTTTTGGGGGGAAGGGAATATTTTTAACCACCCTATTTCAGGTCAAAACCCCCCGCTTAATCAACCCCTTTTTACCCAAATCAAAAAAAACTTTGGTCAGCTTTCATATTTTCCCGACGCCCCCCCTGATCAATAACCTTTTAATAGCAAACCTATGGGCTCAAAGGGGGGAAAAATAGTCGCGACCTTTTCGAGTTTGAGTTTTTGGGTTGTAAGCAATTGGGCACCTCCGGTACCCTGTCCGGCGGGGAAAAGTGTGACGTGTAACCCGAGAGTGGGAAGTTCACGAGCATTACTAAAATTAATAAAAACCCCTCGAGACCCCCATCCCCCTGGGCGAATTTTGTATTGGGCAAATCCGGTGCCGCTTTATCGACACGGGCGCTAACGATGTTCTTAAAGCTGGTTTCTGAGTAGTCCCGGGGGAGTAAAATCAATGTGAGTTCAAATAAATAAAAATGTGCCCCCCTCATTTTTTTAGGGAAAGGAAGTAGGGATTATATGACAGATTTGTTTATCCGTCTCTCAAAAATCGTTTTTTTTGGAAAAGAAAGTTATTGTTGTAAGAAAAAAGTATGGGCGTCATATTAGGAATGGACTTTTTGTGGATACTAGAGGGATCCTTGACTTTGGCTTGGGACATTTGTTTTGGGGTTTATTCTCAGATTAAAAATGCCATTTTGTCTATGTTCTGACCCATGTGGGGTATTTACTTAGGAAGCGATGAAGATCGGTTAATACCTTGATTTGAATATCGGATGTCATAACGCCCGTTTGGGGAAAAAGTGACATACTCCCCCTTTATATTGTAGTCACGGACGACTTCCAGTTAGGGGCGGGTCTTTCATGTAACCCACCCCAAAAGAAAATATTTCGCGGTTGATAAGGACTTAGAACAGAAGGGGGGATTGGCATCTAAATCCCCCTACGCTAGTCCCGGGATTTATTTTTCCCGGGGAAAAAAAAACAAAGGCACAGTTGATTGTTGACTTAAAATAAATAAAAAAATCCAGTTTTATTCCTTACCATGCCCTTTTGGGGAGTGCGTTCCCATAGGGGGGCTAAAAATGTTAGTTCATTGACTTGTGCCAGTTTTTTACAAAGCGCTCTCACGAGCGGGCAAAAAAGTTCAGGGTTTGCTACCCCCTTTCAATTATACGAATTTAATCGTGTACCGTTGGGGCGCGTATCGGGGGGCCAGGCTTAAGCGTGTTTGGATCAATCTTCTCAGACTTAAAATATAAATTGTCTTTAATTCCTGATGACATCTGTGATACAGTAATTTCTTGATGAACTCTTGAACTTTTTAAAATTGTACTGAGCCGTTTGCGTCTGGCGGTTTTTACGTTAACCCCCAAAGGTCAGTGGCCAAGCAATTAACAATACTTGGGTATATTTTTTTCCCAAAGGGAATATGCTGGTCGACCCCAAAGAGTGAAACCCCCTTGTCGATTACCCACAAAAAACCAAAAACAAAAGGGTTTTGATGCTTTCGTTGTATGTGCGTTACTACGCACGCTTTTTCCCGCATTTCTTGAAAATTTCTGCCCCCTTAAATTACTTTTTTAAAAAAAAAGGTGTCTCATTTTTCTGGGGGGAAAGGGAAAATCCGTGCTTTTAAAAATTCAGAGCAAACTGATCACCCCCAGTTTTTTCAAGGCCCATTTCACTTTCCCCCTTCCCTTTTTTCATTCGACGCTTCTTCTGTCGCCCCTTGGGGCGGTTTTGTCCCGAGAATGCGGGCGGGGTTCGTCCGTGGGCCTTTTTCGAGCAAAACCCTTTTCTCAGTCAGAACAGAAATATAGTGCTTTCGAGAAAGAATGTCTTCTGTGTTGTGGGGGTTGAGAAATTCCTGACTATCTAGAACACGCGAATTCGAACTTACCTGAAAAATGCGTTTTCAAGGAATGTGGCGACACCCCAAAAATTTGGAAAGATCGGGGGTGGGTGCTTGCCTTTTGAAATACAAATTTAGCACCATCCGTTCCTGGGAAAGGGTAAAAGTGACGCTGATGCCATCTCGGATGGGGAAGATTGGAGCCCTAGAGACCCAAAAAATTGTCCCTTTTAAAGTAATTCATTCCTCCGGTCATTCATTTTGTTCGAGATCATCAAGGGATGACTCGTGGGGCTTGGAACTAATAATAAAATAATAAGGGGGAAGGAGGTGGGTCCTTATTCTCTTTTCAAAGGGCTTCTTGTGAATTAGTGGGGAAAAGGGGAAGGAAGGAAATTGTTGTCCCGATTGGTAGCAAAATGTTGTTGCTTATTTCCATCATTCTATTGTTGGTGGTACTGGGGATACTTAAAATTACGTAAAAAATTTTTAGGGAGTTCTTTTGGCCCGGATGTAAGGTGTGAAACTGCAAGTTAAGCAGTGTGAAGATTTCCCAAAAAGCAAAACCGGGGCAGAAACCCAAAGTTGGGCTTATTCGGCCGATGTGGCTCGACTTCCGTGGGAAAAAAGGGGTTCGTGACTATGTTGCCCCCTGCCCGATCCCCCTTTTTTAAAAAAACTTTTATCTCATTTTTGGATGCTTTTTCTAAATTTTTTGATTATTTTTCCGTTGAGGGACATGAAAGCAAAGACCACTGCTAACGCGCTTGCTAAGGGGTGTGGGCGATATTTGGGGCCCCCGAAGTTTAGTGAGCGATAATGGGGGCCCCGTTTTGGGGGCTGCCCTTTCAAAGACTTTTGCTTTGGGTGGGGCATTAAAAAACATAACCCCCGCCCCCACTATCCTTGCCTAAACCCCTGAGCGTTTCAAAAGGAAAACTTAGGGGGCTTTTAACCTTTTCCCCTCGGTTGATAAGTAGATGGGATCGTGATATTTGAGTTCTTTAAAAGTCGCATTTAAAATTTCCCCTTTCATGATTTTTAAAAAAAAAAGCCTCTTTTGGCTTTGGTGTTCCCGGTAGAGAAATCAACCACCCTTGTTAAAGGTATGGGATGGGACCCCCTTGCTGGGGGGGGGTTTAGAAGTTCTCGCATAAAGAAGGTGCCAAAAAAGGCCTTCGAAGCTTTAAAAGGGCCCATAAAAAGGGTGGCTGATAGTATAACCCTTTGGGGTGCCCCCGTTTCGGTTGCTATTGGGGACTGGGCCCAATAAAAGTTATCCCCTGGGTCGCAATTTTACAAAATCTCAGCAAAACTCGTCCGAAGTGGAATGGCCTGGCGATGGAGCGCTTCCCCCAACCCTGTAACAGTACTGATTAGTGATGTTTGGTGACCCTTCAATCACCCGGCGGGCCCCGTATCTCAAATTAAACCCCTGGCCAAAGAGTCCTCTTTCCCCCGGGCCCGGGATGAGTTTTGTGTGAGTCCGTGTGTAAAAGTGTAAGTGTTGTATGTAAGTTTTTTATCATCTCCGGAAACCGCAGATTTTCAACAAGTAATTACCAGATTTTTTAAACTTTTGATTGTAAGGGAATCTCTAGTTGAAGCAATGTTTAAATCAATAAATGGTGATACCCTGCAGGAACATCATGATTGGTATAATTCCAGTGTTTTGCAAAGTAAAATTTTCTAGAGAAATCTTTATACAGGGGATATAACGACTGTTTTTTTTTTTAATTTGTCATTTAAAGCAGGTTAGATTTTTGCTTCGATTGTAATGCTTTTTATTATATCAGGTTGTGTCGGTAGTGGGGGGATAAAATTCTGGTGGTGTTCGGGGGACTCGTTTGTGTTTATTTTTCAGTGGGGTCCTTTCCTCCTTCATTCCCGTCGTCGAGCCAAAAAAAGAAAGCCCGAAATGCCCTTTGGTTTTGGGGACAGCGCAGTTGCTGGGTGGCGAGGGCAGGGTGAAAGGCGTGGGGCCTTGCCAATTCGGAGAGCGGGTTGACCAGCTTGATATGAGATCAAGGAAAGACGTCTCTTGGGTCGCTGTGTCAAAAGCTTGGACCACCCGAATTCCTGGAGCGGAAGAGGTGCCTCGTTGTAGGGGGGAGGATTTGTACCTGGTCGCATACTACACCGCCACCCAAAAGTTCGCCTGGGTACTCACCCCGTTTTACTGCCTGCGGAGAACAAATTTGAGGCCCAAAGGGGAGCTTTTTCCATGCGATCCATCAATAACAAAAAAACTCAATCTAAAAGTACTGGAACACAACCTGTTGTTTCATCACAAGATCGATGGCAGGAATAAAGGGTACCGATTGATAAATTGGGTAGCCTCAATCGTCGTGTACTCGCCCCCCCCCCCCCCCCCCCCCTAACCCAAAACCAAGACTTCATTGCTTCGGCCCGGCGCCCATGAGGTCTTCTAGTGCCCATTGGACAATATGAATCAATTATTGCTATTCATTCCCAACCCCTTTTTTTTCCCCTCTGAATCCAAAAGAAAAAAGGCGAGTGTTTTTACAGGGAAAAATCACTCTTTTATGCCACTACCCTTAGAGGAACTAATACCCTTAAAAATGTAAGTTGACATAAAGATGGCGAGCTAGTTTGAGATATTTGATCGTTAAATGGTAGGGCTGTAGGTTTAAAAATTTATTTCCCGTATGTGAACGTTTTGCAAACTAAAAATTTGCACATTAGTACTTTATACTTGATGTTTTGATTAGAAGTTTATTACTAAAACTTTCAATATGTTTGTATACCTAATTTCGCAGGTTAACCCAAAAAAAAGGTTTTGGGAACTAAATTTAGTTGCTTGATATTTTTCATATTTTTTGTTATGATAGAAAATTAGGACATTTTTTTTTAATATGTTTATATACTAATTCCGAGGTTTAAACAAAGTAGGTTTTGGAAAACTAAAATTTTTTAATTTAAATTTTTGTCTTTCTACATTGTTTTTATTGAAATTTATTTTAAGTAACTTCAATATGTTTTATATTAAATTCGTGGGTTGACAAACGTAGGGTATGCTTTTTGGAGACTAAGTATAGTCTTTAAGTAGTTTCTGTATATTGTTTTGATAGTTAATGGAGTATCATGTTTTGAGACCAGAGCGAGTAAGAATGCGCAAGCTTAAAATTTTAAATATTATGTAATAATATATATATATATTTATTTTTACATTTGTTTTTTTAATAAATGGCCAAGGTTAGTATTTGTTACCCTGTTTTGTTTCGCGAGGTCCCCGTATAACAATTATTTAAATATCAAAAAGGGAATATTACTTAACTTTAGCGGGGGTCAATAAGGGTCCCTGTGATTTAACTAAAAAATGCCCAAACCATTTAAGGATGGTTGAAAAAAAATTGATTTTTAAAAACCCAAAACTGATTTACATAAAAAAATTTAAACCCCCCCTTTATTGCAAAAACATTTTAAATTTTTATATACAAAAACATTTAAAAAAAAAATTCTTACTAACAAAATGTTATGGGAATGGGTTTAAAATCCTCACTAAAGCTTTATTTAAAAAAGTATTGACAAAAGAAAAGGGTAGAATGTTTAAATTATGTTCAGCTGAAAAATTTTTTTCAAATGGTCAAAAATTAATTTTTTTATGATTTTTTTTTTTACCCTAGGGCTACAAATTTAGGGGTTGTTGGGGAAAGGGCAAGGGTTTGTTTTAAGAAAGCGTTCCTGAGAACCTCGTTTAAGCTTTAAAGGGGTTCCCGGATATAGACAAACTCGTTGACAGTGCCCCCATTTTGTCCAGCTCACAAGTATTTTATCATGGGGGGACACTGGGAAGTAAAATTTTGATGATGTTTTTTCCCCTTTCCCCCCTTGCCTATATTCTTCATGTATGCTCACATTTTTGCTAGAGCTCGCACCAAAAATTTTTCCTTTTTTATTAATTTAATTAAAATTCTTTTTTTCATTTTTTGTTTTAAATTATTTTTTTCCAAAAAAATTTTTAAATTTTTTTTAAAAAAAATTTTTTTTTTTTCATTAATTTTTAAAATTTAAATTAAAAACACAACCAAAAAACCATTTTTTTTTTTTTTTTTTTCCTTTAAAACAAATTTTTTTTTTAGTTAAACTTTTTTTTAAAATTTTCCCATTATTTTCCCAAAAAAAAATTTTTTTTGGAAAAACCCAGAAAAAAATTTTTTTTTTAATTTTTAAAAATTTTTTTTTTTTTTTTTTTTTTTAAAAAAGGGAAAAAAAAAATTTTAATTTTTAAAACTCACACTTTTTTTTATTTACTTTAAATAAAAACAATCTATTCCCAAATTTTGGGAAAGCCCCCCCAAAAATTTTGGCTTAATTTTTTTAAACAACCCAAATTGGGAAACTTATTTTTTTTAAAAAAATTTTAAAAAAAAAAAAAAACAAAAAACCAAACCTGGCCCCAAAAACCCCCCAAAAAAGTGTGGCTTTTTTTTTTTTTTTTTTTTTTAAAAAAAAAGAAACCCCCAAAATTTTAAACCCAAAAAAAACTCCAATTTTAAACTTTATTTCTTAAATTAAGTTATTAAAACCCTTTAAAAAATTCTTCTTCCCCCGAAGGGAAAAAAAATACAACCCCCAAATAAAAAACAATCAGGGGAAAATAAATTTCAAATGAAATTTCCCCTCTTCAAAATTTTTAAAAAAAAAATCATTTTCCCCTCAACTTAAAAAAAAGATTTTTTTTTTATTTTTTTTAAATAAAAACCCCAAGCTTCCTTTAAAGAATTTAAAAGGGATTGCAACTAAAAGTGTTTGTTGGGAAATTTTTAAATGGGATTCTTGGTCAATGAAGAATAAATTTTTAAAACATTCCCCGGGGGGCCCCTAAAAGATTGTTTTTTTTGTTTTAAATAAAAAAAAAACCAGGCAAAAAAAAATTAAAATTTCCAATAGGATCCGGTTGATTCAGAGTTGCCACTGCATAACCTCACAAACCAAATTTCACTCCACCAATTCAATACCCAAAAAAAACAAAAAAACCAAAAAATCCTGGAATCAAAAAAACCCCCAATTTCCCGATATCCAAGTGGTCGTACCCACAAATACAAACATAAGAACTCATAACACAAAAACAACACAACGCAACCACCCCACACTTCCTCTACATCACCCTTCCAACCCAAACACCAACCTCCAAGTCAATACCCCTCTTATTGACAAGCTTGAAATATTCCACCAGTTTCACTCGCACACAACTAACCTTAATAACCAATTCTCCTACCCCTACGAGTAGCATTTCAAAAATATAACAAACACAAAAACCTAAAAAAAAACCCACACCTCAAGAAACTCATATCCACTTTATCAAATGAAATTTGTCCCCGCATCCCCCCTATCTATCCTCTTCTCCCAATCCGATACCATCCACACTACCACATCTTAATAAACAAAGAACAAATTATCAAAAAAATTAGAAGTAAAATAAAAAGGCGCTTAAAGCACTATCCTCTTACTAAGAATGTGCAAAAGCCATTCCTGATCAGTACGTACTCACGTGACACCAGTCAAGTCAGTTTGACATATATATATTTCAAATAGTTTAAATTTTTTCTCGGGAAGGGTTTGAAGAGAGATTTTAAAATGTAACTTGATCTTTCCCCGGGCCTTTTGGAAACTTTTGAATAAAACAGAGATTTTTTGTCTTGTTTTTTGGGTTTTTTTAAAATAAACCTTTCGAAGCCCTTCCATGACCCCAAAGGGAAAATTTTACCAAGGGGTGGTGCAAAATAAAGGAAGTTTCCTTTGGGGTTGGGATTTGGGCAAGTTTGGAGTTTTTGGGTCCAATAAAGGGCAGAACTTCCCCTTGGCCCTCCCGGGAACACCTGCCGCGCCTTTGCCCGCTTTTTAAATTTCGATAAGATTCCCATTTTTTCCCCTTAATTAAATTTAAATTTAGCAATAAAAAAAACCCGGCCAAAAAGAAAAGTGAAATTTAATTTTTTAACTTTTCAATAGGCGCCCATGCGGTAAAGTTTAAATTTCCCGAACCCTTAAAATTTAAAAACAACAAGATTGAAAGGTTATTAAAATTTTTAAAAAAAAAAGGAAAAAATTTTTAAATTTTATAATTAAGTTTCATAAATTAAAGGGAAAAATTATTTTAATATTTTTATAACAGTTTTAAAATTTTATTTAAATTTAAAACCCCCCAAAGGAACCCAAAAAAAATTCTTTGGGAAAAAAATGAAAATTTTTAATAAAATTATTAAATTCGTTTAACGCTCCCAAAAATCAAAAAAGGGGGTCGGGGCCCTTTTTGAGTTATAAAAAATTTTCTTTTTCAAGGGGGGAAAAAAGTTGTGGGCCCAAAAAATTAAAAAAATTATATTTATCTAAAGAATATACTTTTTAAAAATGACGGGGGGTTTTAAAATATAAAATCAATAAGGGTTTATACACAAATAAAAAACCCGTTAAATTTCAAAAAGGGGGAAAGGTTTACATTTTAAAAAGGCCTATAGAAATACTGGCAATTATCTATATTTGTTGTTGGCTTACTTACGAATTATTTTAGTAGCCCCAAGGGCCCCAAAAACACCCAAGCCCTTTATGGTTTTTAGGTTTTCCCCTGTGAGTAATTTTTCTTAGTAACCTAGGGTTTGAAGAAACTGTCAAAATTCCTTTTTTTGAAAATTTTTGGGGTTTTCTTTCTTTTTTATGAATTTTTTTGAAAAATTTTTGAGTCTTTAACCTCTTTTACAAACTTTTAATTTTGGGAATGGCCCGGCCTCCACTGGGGGTTCGGGATTCCAGTTTTAAAAAGTTGGTTCTTTTCTCTCACCCAATTTTCGCTACCAAAAGCACAATTAAACGTAATGGCAATAAAACCAAAAGGGAATTTGGAACCCCGGGGTAATAATTTAAAAAAAATAATAATAATAATTTATTTTAAAATTGGCAATTAAATTTTTTTTGAGCAATTTTAATGGAAAATTTAAAAAAAAAACCCCGGTAGGGAAAATGGTGTAAAAAAAAAAGAAAACCAAAATTCTAGTTAAAAAATAGGCCTATTATTTTTGGTTAAAAAATTGGCCCAATATTTTAGACGAAATTAATTTTTTTGTTTTTTCAGTTTTAGGAAATAAAATAAACCTAGACTTTGGGTTTAATTTTAAAAGGTTTTCCCGAAATGGGTAGAAGCCTTCCCCAAAAAAGGTTTGTTTGGGGCCCAAAAAAAGAATGAAGTTTTTTTTAAACCCCCATTTGGCCAAATCAATTTTTATCGAGTTTAATTTTGGGGAAACCCCTGCCCTAACTACGGTACAAAAAAGCATAAATGTTGAGGGGGGTTTACGATTAATTTGAAAAAATTTTTCAAAAAAACATAAAATAAAATTTTTAAAAAATTCTTTTTCCCAATTTTTTTCAAAATTGGGAAAATTTTGGGGCCCTTTAAACCTAAATTTTGGGGTTTGTGGAAAAAAGTTTTTAAGGGTATTTTACAGAAGCTTTAATTTTTTGCAATATTATGAAAATTTTTATATTAAATTTTGTTTATCGTTTTTAATGTAAATTTTGGTTTTTTCAATGGGTTTTTCAGAATTTTCCCGGGAAAATTTATTTAAAGGGGTTTGTTAGCCCCCATTCCGCCAAAAAGAGAGTTGACTTTTTTTTAAATCTTTACAAAATGGGGAGGGATAGGGGGGCGGTTTAAATTTAAAAAAAAAAGCACCCGAATAGCGAGGGAAAACACAAAGCCCAAAATTTCATTTTTGTAAAATTTTATTCACGTTTTTTGTGGGGTATTTTAATTTATGGGCCTACCCAAAACCTTATCAATAAATTAAAAAAATTGGTTAAACCCTGTTTTTTTTTTAAATAAAAGAAAATTGTGAAAAGGCCCCCACATGTTAATAAAAAAAAATTTTAAATTTTGGTATTTCCCCCTTTTTTCATTTTATTCCCAAAAGGGGATACAGCAAATATAAACAAAATTTTTTTTTCTAGAAAATTAAAGTAATTTCCAAATTTTTTCCATCCGTTTTCAAAATTTAATTTTTTAAACATGTATTTAAACTACCATTTTCTTTTTTTAAAATTTCCCTTTTAAAAAAAATTTTATGCCCCATTAAAATTTTTTTAAAAATCTAATTTATTTTCTTGGAAAAATGAAAAATTTCCCCTGGAAACCTGGAAAAAAAAAAAGGAATTTTTTTAAAAAGAAATTGTGGCCCAACCCTTTTTGTACTATTTTTTTTAAAAATTTTATTTGGGGCCCAACTAGAGCTTCCCCCTACAAAAAAATTCCCCCAAAAATAAAAAAAAACGTACTCCCAAACTTAATTACCCAAAATTAAAAAAAAATTTTTAAAAAAAAAATTAACCTTTAAAAAAGTTTTTTTAACCTTTTATTGGGCCTATAAAATTAACCAAATTCAAGGGGTTTAGAAAATTTTAAAAACCTACTGATTAAGATCAGCCCCGGGTTTTTTGTAAAATTTTTGGGCCCAAAAACAGTTTAAAAAAGTTCAGGGAAATAAGAGTTTCCCAATCTTTCTTTTATAAAATTTCCCCAAGGGTTAAGCCAAGGATTTAACAAATTTTTTTCCCCAAAAAAAACTTCAAAATAGGGCATTAACCCCTTGTTTTTGAAGATTTAAGGATTAACTTCTTTTTACTTTCGTTTTAAAACTTAAAAGGTAGGAAAATATGGGATCATAAAAAAAAAAACCCAAAAATAAGATTTTGTTTTAAAATTTTTCTTTTATAATCCCCGGATCTGAAAAAAAGATTTTGAATTTCAGTCTTTTCCCGTCGTACCCCCAACAAACCCCAAACTATTTTTTTGTCGAAGCTTTTAAAAATTGGTATCAGGGTTTTCATAGGGTTGACCCTGAGAGGTTTTTGGGTTTGGATATTAAACCCCAAAATTAAAGGGAAATTTATGAAGGAGGAAAAAACTATTTTTATTTTCCCCTTGAAAACTTTTAAATAAAAGAAGGTTAATTTCCGTATTTCTGCAACTATTTTAGATAAATTTTAAAAAATCATTGCCAAAATTGTTAAATACTAATTAAAAAAAAAAAACTTTAAATTTGGGCATTTTCTAAAACCCCTCGTTTTCAGATATTGGGGCAATAAATTTTTATTGATACAATTTAGGTTAGAATTTTAAAAATTAAAAGACGGGGTTTGTACCAAATTTTTTTTATTTGGGTTTCCCAAAGTTTTCAAGGGTTTGAACCTTTTTTTGTCCATGATATCCTTGTGATTTCCCTTTATAACATAGAAGTGTTTTAAAATTTAAAAATTTTTTCTTAATTCTTTTTTAACGGTTTATCACCCCTTTAAGGGTTTTTCTCATTTTATTAAATGGGTGGGGGTTTTAATTTAGTTTAAATATACCCTTTTTTGCATGGAGGGGGAGGGGAGAAAAAGCTTAAGAAAAATTTTTCAAAATAGTTTACCCGAATGGTATTTGAATCCCGAACCCCATCACCCGGGGAAAAAACATAAATAAAAAAGAAACCCGTGATAGCCCACTTTTTTTTTAAAATGCGTAAAATTAGGGTTTTTTAAATTGTTAAATTTTTCCCTTTTAAAAAATTTTTTTCTTTCTCCAAAGCCCCTTTTTAAACCCCTTTTTAAAAAAAATTTAATCAACGACATTTCAACCCCCCTTCCCCCCCCAAACCCAAATGAGTGAGCCCCAATTTTGGGTTTGGAAAAAACAATTTAAACGTAATTAAAAAAAACAAATTGGGGTTTAAAATTTTTTTTATTACTTGAAATTTTTAGGGTGACCCGGTGGTTTTAGGGTAAGGTGTAGGACTTCTGTGTTGGGGGTTGGGGGTTCAATTCCCTTGGTCCCGGCCAGATTTTTTGAAATTTCCAAAAATCCCTTTCCCTTTAACCCCTGTCCGACCCAAGAAAATTTTTTATTAAACAAACTGTGAAAAGTGTGGGAAAGTCAGGATTCCACGTGAAAAGTTTGGTCCTCCATTATCATCTAAATCACCCCTTTGTAAAAACACGAAGGGGAAGTAAGTCGCCTGGGCTAATAATAATAAATATTTTTTCCCCTTTATTGATTTTTTTTCATGTTAAAAATTTGTTCATGCCCAAAAAAAAAAAAATGGAAAGGGGATTTTAATTGGGATTAAATTTTTTTTTATTTAAAACATGTACAATTATTGTATTTTTAAAAAATTTTGTACTTTTTGAAAAAAATGTTTAAGTTTTAAAATTTTTAAATAAATATAGATTATTTTAAACTTAGTTTGTTTTTAAATTATTTCCTTAAAATTAAAATTTAAAATTAAAGTGTTTTAAATTTGTTTTTTTAGAAATGGTTAAAAAACTATATTTTGCCAACCCCTTTATCAATGAACAGAATTTTTTTTAAAAAACCTTTAAATTTTACCAAAAGTAAATAATTTTTGAAAAAAACCAAAAATTTATTTTAAATTTAAATTTTGGTTTTTTAAAAATATTTAAAAAAAATTGTTTTAAAGGGAAAATGGGTTTTGCAGAAAACTAATTTAAAAATAAAATCAAAATATTAAATAAAAAAATAGTGGGGCTTTTGCAATAAAATACCCCTTTTAACCGCCCAGACCGCTATTTAAAAACAAAAGTTTCCCCACATATTTGTTAAAAAAGCGGGGGAAAAAAAACCCTACAAAAATTTTAACCCTAGACTTTTAAAAGATCTTTTGTGTTTTATGATCAAGGTTTCATTTCCTCAACCCTCTCCCGACGAAACCGTGAATCTTTTTCAGTTTATATTTTACACCCGGGAGTAAAAATTTTTGATTTAAATTTTTTTTTTGTTTCTAATATTTTAATTTTTGGGGATTTTTTTATGTGAATTTTTGTAAACCAAATTTAAAAAGGTTTTGTGATCAATTCAGTTTGGGATTGGGGAAGAGTGGCCCCCCAAGGGCCCCCAAATTTTTAAGGGTTAAAAACCAAGCCGGGGTCGAAAGTATTTTTCTTTGGGGTTTAAAACTTGGGCGCAACTTCCTTTTCAGGGGAAAAAAAAGCCCGGTCCCAACGAAATTTGGGATGTAAAAAAAAACTGGAAGGGAAAGTGAAAATATATTTCCAAAATTTGGGTTTTAAGCCCCCAAGCTCTGTTATAGAATTCTTGTTTCTAAATAATTTTCGGGTTTGGGGGAAAATGCACATTAAATACCCCAAATAAAATAAAAAAATACAAAAAAAAATTTAATAAAAAAATTTTTTTGGGAGAGGGCCCAAAAGTTTTGGAATTTAATGTTAAAACTTTTAAAGGGGAAATATGATATTTTAAAAAATAGGCAATAAATGTTTCCCCCCAAAAAAAATTTTACCAGAAAATTTTTGGAAGTAGTTTTTTTTTTGCATCAAAGGCAAATTTCCATAATGGCATTGCAAGGAAAAAAGCCGAAAGAATTAATTATAAAAAATAAAAGTTCCCCTAAATTCCTTTAAAGAATTTAACTTAAAACTTTTCTTTAGCCATAAATAAAAAAGAAAAGGTGTAAAGCTCGCCCCCCATATTATTTCACAAAAAAATTATGAATAATTTTTTATTAAAAGTTAAAAAATTAAAATTTCAAGAGGAAAAGGGAAAAATTTTGGGGAAAAGTACCAACCCTTTGCTTTTAAGGGCGATATGGGAAATCCCAAAAAAAAAACAACATTTATCGTTTTTATTTAAAAACCAAAGATTAAAACCCCCGCTTCCTGTCATAGCAAAACCCAAAAAAAGTTGGGTTTTCATCTTCTCTGCAGCCCACCAATTTTGGGAAAACCTTAAAGTCCCAAAAATTTGATCTAAAATTTTAAAATAATAATTTAAAAATAATTTTTTTATGGGGAAATTTTAGGCAATGTGACCAAAAGCAACAACCCCTTTGATCATTTTAGAGTCTTAAGTTTCTATAGTCGTCATGTTCACAATACATACAATGAAAATAATTTTGCTTATGGTTCCTTAAAACAAAAATTATGAAAAAATAAATAAAAAAAATATTTATTTCACATCTGTGAACCTAATCTTAATCAAATTATTGATGTGTTTTTTATTTAATTTTTCAAGGAAAACCTCTTTTCAGAATTTGAAGTACCATACACTTTTCCTCCACTTTCTTTCATGCATATTAAGAGACTAATCAGATGATTTAGTCAGTTTATTTTGAAAATCATCATATGAAATAGATGAACTAATATTTGTATTAATTAACAATAACTTTTTATCTGATTTCCAAACCCTTCCTTCACCTCTGACAAGATATCTTGTGAATGTGGGGAATGCCAGGCCTCCACCGTGGTTCGGATTCCACGTTAAACTGTAGGTCCTTCATTTCATCTCACTATCACCCTACCATTACACATTAGCATAAGTGCGTATAACCCGAACGGGTAGTAAGACGCGGTGCTAATAATAATAATAAAACAATAACTTCCCTCAATTCTTTATGCTACTGTTAAAATTAATAATTTTCCTAAGTGTATAGATTTAAAAAATAGTAATGATATAGCCCCTAATTGAAGTAAGTACCTTAATACCATTTGTAATTATGTTTTTAAATAAATATGCCCAAGTGTCATTACAGAACACCGCTATGTCACCAGACAACCACCTTATTTATGTCAGCAGGAAAACAAGAATAATTATTTTTTAAACAAGTGTTTGTTTAGCTATTAAATAATTTGGCCTAGCAGCAACTTGGACCTCCTGATAAAAGCTGACAATGAACTGCCATAGATCTTTTCTGAATTCCATTAACGTTGGTTTAGCAATTATTTGTTTGAGATGTAACAATTTAGATAATTACAGTTGGCTTCAAAACCTAATATTCTGGAGCTCTGTGTAGTAATTTTTTTTAGCCTTGTGTCTTACTATCAATTCGGGCAGAGCTGTTTTAAGAACATATGAGGGCCGGGCCTAAAAGATGTGAGGCCACCCTTTGTACGGCAGTTTTTCAATTTTAGCACTAAACCATTATACTATATTGATATGTACTCTGTACTTATGTTACTTAAGTGCGTGCATCACATGCCCATCAACTCTGTGATACAGTCGGTTTGAAATCATACATTTACACAAACACTATTGCATGTGGATCATTTCTGATCAAAAATTAATGGAGATAAAGAGCTAATAGAAGTTTTTAATACTGAACACTGTTGAAATATTAAATGATGATTATTATTATTACTGCGTCTTACTACCCGTTCGGATTATACGCACTAACGCTAATGTGTAATAGGGTGATTGTGAGATGAAATAGAGGACCTACAGTTTACCATGGGATCCGATGAAGGCCTGAGATTCCACACATCCACAAGTTGTTTAATATACATCTTGTTAGAGGTGAAGGAAGGGTTTGCCAATCAGATAAATCTGTGACGGGACCGATGATTGAACCCTGGACCCCCAGCACAGAGGTCTGACACCTTAACCCTAGACCGCCAGGTCAATGAAATATTAAAGGATCTTTGGATAAAAACCACATTAAGAAGGTCGTTTTTGAACATTTTAGAATGGTTTCACAACTAAGTACTGTTCACAAATCTTCATTCTATCATAACAGGGACATACTGTAGTTATTAACATGAAACTTTGTCACTTTATCCTACGTGGTCACCGCGGAAAATTTCGAGTAACCATTCAAATATGAATTCACTACACACATTTCTGGACTATCATAGGTATTTTCTTTTCCCTTTTACTCCCATACCTCAGGCGAGCCAGGAACTGAATTGAACGCTTTAATTTCTTATGTTTTATGGAATATTGATCAACCCATTAAATGCAAACAATCAATCCAATTAAGTTAACATAAGTAAATTTCTCTTTGCACCATTCACTGTTAGTTTTATATATACTGACAGTGGTAGCCCAATGGTGATGTATTCTACTGTACTGCAGCACATTACTCAAATAACAATAATCTTAAATTATATGAAGTTAGGATTTTCAGGAATATGGAATGGAATCCTTTAACTAAATTAATACTTATTGCTGTTAATTATCTGTAAACTATTTAATGTTAAATTTAGAATAATAACTGTAATTGAATTTAATAATTTTTTAGGGGAAATGTGCCCCCCTGGAATTTGAGGCCCAGGGCAATTGCCCCCCTCCCGCCTCTCATAGATGTGGTCCTACATTCGGGTTATACACTTAAATACTAACTATGCTAATGGTTTAGGAATTAGGTAAGTTGAGGGGAAGTGGAGAGTGTGGTAAGCCATTTAGAAAAAACCACCCTCACTACACCCGACCGGAACCGAACCACAATATACAATACACGTTATTGACAGTCTAGTCTACTGCAAGAGTAGCGCCTTAGCTCATGCAGTCACCAAAGCGGGTAGTAATGTCTATTGACTATATTACAGGTGAATCCCCCTACTATGTGCCACTGGTTGAGGTGGTTCCTGCCCATGGACTGACCCAGATACCACCGCCAAGACTAGAGCCATCATGGAGGAGATAGGGCAAGTGCCAGTCTGCCTCAACAAGGAGATCATTGGCTTTGCTCTCAACAGGATACAGTGAGTCACTATCCCTAGCTCTGTACGGTTTGTCTTCGTCTCTGACAATATGCAGTGACCACTAAGAGTCTTCACACTGGGACACCGGTGACTGGTCTCAAAATTAGAGTTGAGTCAAATATATGAATCCAAATCTACAATATACCTTTGGATCCCGAAACTCAAATCCGAATCTGAGTCTTGGAAAAAATTGTAACCTTGTCACAACGAAACATGGGATGATTGTAACACTCACCTAATGCTGTCCCGGTTGACTCGCAATGGAATCGACTTCACAACACAAGACGCCACCTTCAACGCGCACTAAAACCGACTGAACTGGCGCTCGCTGTGGGCGGGGCGGAGAGGGGGACCCTTTCCCCATCATCGGGCGAAAAGACAAGTGAACATCGCCGTGCGCTTTCAACGAAGAATCTTGTGGATGATTATGGAACCTTCTACAGGCTATGTTGTGCGTGTGGTTTGTTACTCCAGGGCTCTGTGGACGCTTCTAGATAATACCCTCCCTTTTCCGTCCACTCTGAGAGCATATGATCACTTCAGGGTATAAAAGTGTGGTGGTGCGATGTGTTGGCACGCATTATACTCAGGGCTTTTAGGAGGTAAGAGTCTTACTTCATAAGTGGGCTCGTCATTATTAATCAAAATTCCCTTTAGTTTAAAATCTTTTTCATATCTTCCAAATTCAAATGTTTCGGACTTCATATACATTTGTAGCTATTTATTATTCTTTATTTATTTAACGAATAGTCATGACTGCGGGGTATTGGTAGTCGTCTTCACGACTATGGCAATATGTTTATGTTCTTTCTGCATAAACAAAAAGGTGGATAAATGTGGGGCCGTAGGCCATCTAAGAAAAACACGGATGTTTTTAGTAATGTTTAATGTTTATATACATGGGGTTGTTAGTTAGTTGGGATAATCCCCGTCTTTGTTTATATACCTAGGATTGTTAGTGGGTCTAGATAGTTTATTGTTACGTTTCATATATCTATATTTGTGTTAATGGTTGTTAGGGAGATAATGTATAGTTTATTGTTATGTTTGGCAATTATTAGTTTGTGGGTTCTAAATAGTGGGACCGCGGGCCACCTGATTGTTGAATCTCCCAACGGGGCCTAACTTATTACTTAATTAAATGGGCGGAGTTATTATTGTTAGGTTTGCAAACTCTGTATTTACTTTGATGCTATTGGTAAGCCTCTCGACGGTATTAGTTAAACTATGGGGTCTTGAGTCCCTTTGGGCTATGCTAGAGCTTAGGCTAGGCTTGCGCTATTATTTGAGAATTGTAACGTTTAATGTGTGTAAGGAGACCAATTTATCAACAAGCCGGGGTCACCCGTTAACTGTGTCTTTTCTAGGGCCTTATTATAAGGCAGCTATTATCTTGTTATGGTTATATCGCCCTTCTGGCCGTGACATGTGTTTGTATGTCACTTCGCCCATCAGGCGCATACTGGCACTTGGTATTTGTAATCTTTAATGTTCCGTCCCCCATTGAGCTGTATTATGTTTGAATGAATAAAAATTATAACTCTCTTGTTTCTACCTCTGTCCATTATTTAATTGGGATGGAGAAGGAGTGTAGTTACAAGAGAGAAGCTGCGCCACTCTGCTCTCTTTGAGGGGAGTTGGGGCATGCTTTGTGGTTCTAGGATTGAGGGTAGGAACCCCCCCCCCCCCCCCAATTCTTCTTTTTGGTATTTTGTTATATTTGGTCTCTGTATTAATTCCTGTGTGCATTTTTTCTTGCTGTCTACAACCATGCCGACCACTCCACAACAAGCTGGCCAGTCAGCCGCCATATCTTCTAGAACAGAGGTGTATCGCCTGAGCCGGGACCAGCTGGTGGCCGAGTTGGTGTCTCGCGACATCGAAGTCCCCCCGGTGCAAATGTGGGTGAGCTCAGACTTAAACTATGTGAGGAGGTCGATAAGATTGAGGTGGCTAAGACTGACCAAGGTATGAACGAGCAGGAGAGTGAGATTCCCACTCCCCCTGCGCCTATCAATTCACCCCCCCTCGCAACTTTCACAAAATGTCAGAACAAGGTCCTTATAGATATTTTGGGCCGTATCCCAGTATGTGATGGGCGGGATCACTCCGCATTGTTCCAATTTTTAGTCGAAATTAACAGAGCTTCTTGTTTAATGCTGGCTAGTGAGGAAGAGTTTTTGACTTTGTGCCTATCTAAGACGTCAGGGTTCTTAACTCAATTATTCTCCCGTGCGATTTCAGACCATTTAACTTGTAGGTCACTTATTGACCTTGTCTTGGAGGCTTTATTGCCTAGTAGGGTAAGAGAAAAATTGTGTAGGGAGGTTATCTATCGATTTCAGTATCCCCATGAATCCCTGAGAAACTTCGTGTTATCTATAACCGAAGCGGCCCAAGTGCTCAATAGTGGTCTGTCAGAGAGCCAGATAGTTGACATTATTTTAGAAAATGTCTCTCCCATTACTCGGCGGCACTTTGTGTTTACCAACAGGCCTCGCACTGTACAGGATCTCTTTTCCCTTGCTTCCACCTTGGAAAATACCGTGCTCTCCGAGAGTGAGTATTGTTGACGCATGCGCCTACATCTACGCATCGCGCTCGTACGGGTTCGACGCCCGAGCCCACCCAGATGGCGCTCTCTTTGGGAGCGGTTCCGTCTGATACTCGCCCGGGGAACGTTTCGAGAAATGCTAGTGCTAGTAACCAGGTGCCCGTGACCTCTCGCGTGTTAGATGCTTCCGGTGTAAGAGGTTAGGTCACATACAAAGACAGTGCAGGGCGGGAAACTGGTGAGGCGCGCCCATAACCGTGGTTCGGTCGCGCCGAGTTGTCGCTATCCACGCGTTCCCTCCCCCGTTGTGACGGTACTGGTGGGTAAAGAGAAGTGTTACTGTCTGTTAGACACAGGGGCTAGTCATTCCTTTATTTGTGGCAAGTTTTTGCGTAAGTTGGATGGTAAAATCATATGTGACTACAAATTGATCTCTCCTAAAACCTACGCAGTAGCTAACGGCGAGAGTATTGTAGTGGACTCTCAAGTGATCGTTCCGATTAAGATAGGTTATTTTTCATGGAGGCGTCCGTTTTATATTGTCCCGGACTTACCTTTTGATATCATTCTAGGAAATGATTTTATGTTTCATACTCAGGTTAAATTAGATTTAGGGCGTTTAGAAATGTCTTTCAACTTTGAGCCGAATATACGTATTCCATTTTGTGTCGGAGATAGTTCACCAGGTATTTTTCTTATTGATGACGAAAGTGCTGCTATAAATCGTTTGGTAAGCCAGTTCCCTGACGTCATCACCGACAGATGGGGAAAATGCGACGTTTTGCCGTACGACATTGTCGCCCTCGACCATATCCCCGTAAGATCAGGACCCTACTCTTGTTCTTGTGCACCGCCTAAGCTGGAAATCTTCAGAAATCTTATCCATGATTTGGAGGATAAAGGGGTTATTCGTCCCTCGAAGTCACCATACGCCAGTCCTGCATTCATCATCCCGAGGAAAGGTCATGGGCATAGACTTATTGTTGACTATAGGAGACTTAACAAAAAAATTGTTTTCGACCCCTACCCCATGCCCAGCGTCGAGTCCGCCTTCCAACATCTCGGTGGAGCCAAGTATTACAGCCTTATTGATTTAAACGCCAGTTTTCTTCAATGCGCGCTCCGCTCTCAGAGCCTTCCAAGAAGTACACCGCCTTTATCACCCCTTGGCAGGTCTACGAATTCAATCGCGTCCCCTTGGGTATTAGCTGTGGGGGCAGGCACTCAGTAGGGTACTGGACCACATCTTGGCTGATTTAAAATATGACTTTGTGTTCAATTATTTGGATGATATTTGCATCTACAGCAAATCCTTTGAGGACCACTTGCGTCATGTGGAAATAGTATTAGGGCGCCTGCGCGACGCTGGTTTGACTGTTAACCCTGAGAAGGTCACCTGGGCCAAGGGATCAATCCCATACCTCGTTACATTATTTCTGAAGGCAACCTCCTCGTTGACCCTGAACGGGTCAAACCTATCTTAGACTTTCCTGCCCCTAAGAACATCAAGGGTACCCTACGTTTCCTGGGTATGTGCGCCTATTATGCGAGATTCATCCCAAATTTTTCTGAGATTGCTAACCCTTGAACACATTAAAAGGAAAGGAGCCACGTTTACGTGGGGACACGCGCAGAATGAGGCTTTTATCGCGCTAAGCGCACTTAGTTTCACCGGCCATCTTGCGCATGCCTGATTTCTCTCTCCCCTTCCAACTACACGTAGACGCTTCTTCGGTAGCGCTGGGAGCGGTGCTCTCTCAACTGACGCCTGAAGGGAGCAGGCCAGTAGCGTTTGCTAGTAGGACGCTTAGCCCAGCTGAAAGGAAATACAGCGTGTATGAGAAAGAATGTTTAAGTTGTCTGTTTGGTATCGAGAAGTTCACGGATTACCTTGAGCTACGTCATTTTGACTTATTCACTGACAACATGGCCTTGAGTTGGATGTGGAATCACCCGAAACAACTCGGGAAAATTGGTCGGTGGGTTTGGAAACTATCCAGATACACCTTTACCACGCACCACGTTGCCGGTAAACTCAATATTGTTGCTGACGCATTATCTCGTATGTCAGAGGATAAGGAGCCCGTTGGTAACGATAGGGAAGGACATTCGTTATGCGTCATACAAACCATTCCGGAATCGTTCGTATCTATCAAGGATCACCAGTCTGAAGATCAATTTTGTGTGCAGGTCATAGATAGGTTAAAAAAGGGTGAGAAAGTAGGTAATTACGGTATCTATAAGGATCTACTCATTGTTAGGGTTAATGGTAGGCTTAGATATTATGTGCCTGAGAAACTCAGGCCGATGTTACTTAAATATTTTCATGACTCCCTCCTTGGTGGACATTGTGGCGTCCTCAAAACCGAGCGCAAGATATCGAAGGAGTTTTTCTGGCCCCACCTTAACCGTGATGTTAGAGACTGGGTGCGCAAGTGTGAACCTTGCCAATTAGCTAAGCCCGCTCGTAACTCTAAAATTGGTTTCCACTCCGCAGGTATTGCCGCGAAGCCTTGGGAGAAAGTTTTTATAGATTTTGTAGGACCGCTGACTCGGTCCACCCAAGGTAATACATCCATTTTGGTTGCTATGGACGCCTTTTCTAAATTTGTTATTCTCATCCCCCTAAGGAATATGCGAGCAATGACGACTGTCAACGCCTTGTGTAGACGTGTGTGGGCGATCTTAGGGACCCCGAGGGTCGTGGTAAGTGATAATGGGCCGTGCTTCAGGTCCAGAGCTTTTGGAGACATGTGTTTCTCCTGGGGTATCAAGCACGTGACCACCAGCCCCTATAACCCATCGCCTAACCATGTAGAACGTTTCAATCGGAACTTGAACATTGCCCTGACGATCTTCCATCACCAAGATCACTCCCGCTGGGATCAGGACCTCGACGTCCTGAACATCGCGTTTAACGCAGGGTTCCACGAGTCAGTCAAGGCCACCCCTTCCTCAATCCTCCTCAATAGGGATTTGAACCACCCCTGTTAGCCAACTGGGACATTGAGCCAGTCTTGGACAATGCTGGCGATGGCTCTTATGAAGAAAGATGTGAGCTAGCGTTCAAAAACCTCCAACGTTCTCAGAGGAAGGTGGCTTCGGCTTATAACCGAGGACGCATTCTCGTCTCATTTAAGCTTGGGGATAAGGTTGTGTGCAAGTGTTTTCCCCTCAGCTCGGCTGCCGACAGGTCCTCGGCAAAATTATCCTTCAAGTGGAGTGGTCCCTGGTGTGTGGACAAGTTCCTCACCCCGGTATCTGTGATGTTGAGAGATGCTACTGATCTCACCTTGGTGCGCAGGGCGCACGTAAGCCACTTAAAGTCTGTAGTATAATGCGTCAATTGGTCTCCGCAAATGTGGTGTCCCCCTTTTTGTATAATCTAATAATAATTTTTTAGGATTAGGTGTCTACGTAACATGATTGATGAGTAATTACATTTAATGAACTTTTTCATATCTGTTAACTTTAACATACATGTGGAGGGGCCCCCCCACTTAATTTAACTCTCTTCATTCTTGCGAGTCTGCACGTCTCGGACTTGTGTAAAATAAGTGTCAAACTTGCTCCCTGAGCAAACAAAAATCTAACAGACTTGTGCTGAAGCACGGTGTGTGGGACATGTGATTATGCGACACGCCTTCTTGGACATCGCCTGTGCTGCTCACTTCACATATGGGCGCAGCCCAAGGGCAAGTGTTAGTGTCCGGACTAACTATGCACGCGTGTGTAGTGTTGCCTCCCAGAAATGACTTGTATGTGGTCGTATTTGGCCTCTGAGGATGGACCGTGTAGGTAGGACTTGCGAGTGCCAATGACTTACATGATGAGAAATAGACTCATCAAATCGATTGTGGACATGGTAAACCTGTGTATTATGTGTTCTCAGAGTAACTTCCTGGTTTTCCTTCTGACCCCCCTCCCCCTCCTACCACGAGAGGCGGAGCTGCTGTGCGAGATACGTGAGCCGACCGTGATGTGTGCTGCCTTAATTCATGGTATGAGGCAGGGCTGTTCACTGCCACCGGCTCTTATGGACTGTGTGGAGAACGGCATGCGTGGGAGTGGACATCCTACAAGGGAGTCTGGACACGTATTGGAGTACGGGTAGCTGAGATACTTCATCCCTAACCATGGCCCTCTTCCAAGGCCCAACGTTTCTCCAGCCTCATCATCTTCCGAGCCAGCTGGATGTCGAGGGTGGCGCCCCCTCGTTCATTCGCCCAGAGCTGAGGACTTCTTCATCTTCCTCCAAGGGAGATATTGTAACCTTGTCACAACGAAACATGGGATGATTGTAACACTCACCTAATGCTGTCCCGGTTGACTCGCAATGGAATCGACTTCACAACACAAGACGCCACCTTCAACGCGCACTAAAACCGACTGAACTGGCGCTCGCTGTGGGCGGGGCGGAGAGGGACCTTTCCCCATCATCGGGCGAAAAGACAAGTGAACATCGCCGTGCGCTTTCAACGAAGAACCTTGTGGATGATTATGGAACCTTCTACAGGCTATGTTGTGCGTGTGGTTTGTTACTCCAGGGCTCTGTGGACGCTTCTAGATAATACCCCCCCTTTTCCGTCCACTCTGAGAGCATATGATCACTTCAGGGTATAAAAGTGTTGTGGTGCGATGTGTTGGCACGCATTATACTCAGGGCTTTTAGGAGGTAAGAGTCTTACTTCATAAGTGGGCTCGTCATTATTAATCAAAATTCCCTTTAGTTTAAAATCTTTTTCATATCTTCCAAATTCAAATGTTTCGGACTTCATATACATTTGTAGCTATTTATTATTCTTTATTTATTTAACGAATAGTCATGACTGCGGGGTATTGGTAGTCGTCTTCACGACTATGGCAATATGTTTATGTTCTTTCTGCATAAACAAAAAGGTGGATAAATGTGGGGCCGTAGGCCATCTAAGAAAAACACGGATGTTTTTAGTAATGTTTAATGTTTATATACATGGGGTTGTTAGTTAGTTGGGATAATCCCCGTCTTTGTTTATATACCTAGGATTGTTAGTGGGTCTAGATAGTTTATTGTTACGTTTCATATATCTATATTTGTGTTAATGGTTGTTAGGGAGATAATGTATAGTTTATTGTTATGTTTGGCAATTATTAGTTTGTGGGTTCTAAATAGTGGGACCGCGGGCCACCTGATTGTTGAATCTCCCAACGGGGCCTAACTTATTACTTAATTAAATGGGCGGAGTTATTATTGTTAGGTTTGCAAACTCTGTATTTACTTTGATGCTATTGGTAAGCCTCTCGACGGTATTAGTTAACTATGGGGTCTTGAGTCCCTTTGGGCTATGCTAGAGCTTAGGCTAGGCTTGCGCTATTATTTGAGAATTGTAACGTTTAATGTGTGTAAGGAGACCAATTTATCAACAAGCCGGGGTCACCCGTTAACTGTGTCTTTTCTAGGGCCTTATTATAAGGCAGCTATTATCTTGTTATGGTTATATCGCCCTTCTGGCCGTGACATGTGTTTGTATGTCACTTCGCCCATCAGGCGCATACTGGCACTTGGTATTTGTAATCTTTAATGTTCCGCTCCCCCATTGAGCTGTATTATGTTTGAATGAATAAAAATTATAACTCTCTTGTTTCTACCTCTGTCCATTATTTAATTGGGATGGAGAAGGAGTGTAGTTACAAAATTATTAACATAAGCGTAAATATAAATATGATAGACTAATAGAAAATACGAATAGTAACTAAATGTAAACATTCTTTCTATAATACACTCATTATAACATTCATATATACAGTTAAGTTTTTGAAAAACAATTTGAAATATTTATAGTAAAGAACTTTATTTAAAAATAACGAGGAAATTATTATTCAATCAAATGGTTGAGAGTTTAAATATATTTATAATTGAGATGGAATAAATAGATAGGCTTTGTGTACAATATTAAAATGTTATCATAATAAACTTTTAGTAAAACCATTTTTTAAGAATCAGAAAGAATTTAAGGTTTGACAACATGGAGTAATATACACTGTTATGAGTTATAGAAATATACAACTGGGAAAGATTTAACACATTAAAATTATGACACATAAAATTATAATTTAAGTTGAAATGAGTTTTATAAAAAATTAATCTTATATGCAAAACATTACTGTTAAAATATATAATGTACACAATTATAGCCTTTAAAAGTCAAAATGGATGATGATGAAATAGATGTTTAAAAGAGAAGGTAATAAATTTGAATAAAAATTAAAAGAATTAATTTTCCTTGCTTGTCTGAAATGTAATCTTGTGTTCCTTAAAATGGCAGCTAGGTTGCCTATTAATATCAAACTAGTTTCAATGCTTACTGACATCATCCCCAGGACTTCATGAAACAACTAAAATGCTACCCAGTTTGTTGGCGATGAGGTGTCAGCCGGTGTCCCATCACTGTTCACCACAAACATCGGTTACAGTCACCAGTGTACCAGTGTGAAAAATCCGTAAGACGTTTAAAAAATTAATGAATAAAAATCAACTTTACAAGGCAGAAAATAGGGCTGATCAGTCAAATAAAATAAATATTAGATCAAATCCTGGTTTAAAATATATTTTTTGAGCTGTACAAACTACTTGGTTATCTCCAAACAGGTGGTGTTTGATGGGTGAAGTGTATCAACTGGTCGCGGACAATATCCTCAATGTTAGTGATATTGATAAGGTGATGTCTGAAGGTTTAGGGATGCGCTATGCTTTCTTGGGGCCTCTTGAAACAGCTCATCTGAATGCAGAAGGTGAGTTTTATTGTTTGGAATTAATCAGACTTGGCAAAAAAAAAATATGAAGCTGGTTTCTCCACTTATTCTTTAAATCATCATCAAACACCGTTTCCAACTTGTGGCTGAGTCATTTAGTAAAATGCCCCCATATTCCCCTATCCTTCCTTCTTTAGAACAGATGTGTCAAAATCGTTTCATCAAAGGGCCAAGCTGAAAATTGAAAATACGGAAGGGACCACATTTAAAAAAATAGAAAATTTCAGTATCATAAATAAAATAAATCAGTTTTAAAATCCTTATTTATAAGAAATAAAAATTAAGATGAGATACAAATTTTAAGACATCCTAATCAATTTTTGCCTAGAAATATAGGCTCTTTTATTTACAGCAATGGCTCACGAGTGTAGGTCCTTAAATCTTGTGTTGAAGTTACTTTCATAGTTGATTATAAATGTGTGTTCATAAAAGTGATGTATCAAGTGTTTGGTTATTTTCATAAGAGAAAATAACTGTTTACACATTTATGTGCTGCCAGACATTGCATATATATGGAGCACACATTTAACAGCTTATGATAATCAATTTCTATTGAGAAACGAGTACAAATTTGGTACACCTACCTCACTTGCTGTATTTTCCAAAGTAAAGCTTAGTTTCCAAACTGTGTTTATCTTCAACATTTATAGTAAAAAGAATCGAGCTGCATTGTATAATGAGACTCAAGGCCCACAGGCCGCACAAGGTCATGGATTGGGCTGCATGCAGCCTACATGTTTGACAGTCTTGCTTTATAAGTAATGTTACAGTTTTAAAAGTGAGTTTACAAGCCCTTCTTATTTTAAGGTTAGTAAAAACAAAACGTTCCGACTGATGTCCAAAGTTTGATTCAAACCAAACATTCAAACAGGTCTTAAAGTGGCATTTAGTTCTCTCTGTTACAGGAGAATGATCTCGACTGATGAACTCTGCTCTTTGAATAGAAGGATTGAAATTTTGTTATAATTCCAGCTGTTTGCACTGTCCTACTCTTCATCCCATATTTTATCCAAGGGGAAATATTTGTGAACTTCCTTAATTTTCCACTTTCTGTTCTTAAATTTGTTTATGTTGTGGATAACTTCGGACAGTGAAGATGTGTATGTTGCAGTACTTATATTCATCTTTATTATATGGTAGCCCCCATCATTGGGGATGCCAAGGTTTAATTTTATCATGTATAGTTTACGTTGATATGGAGGTTGGGGTTCGAAAGATAAACAGGTGTATCTAGGTGTTTTTCCTAACGTTTCTAACTCTACCTTCATAAAAAAGTAAGTAATCCTCCTCTAGATCTTACCTTTAGCCAGTTTCACCTATAAAACTGGCCCATTCCATTCTGGTCTAAGTAGGTGTTGTCCTGTATTTAATATAGTGTCACACTTAGTTTGACTATAAAAATGGCCCTTAATATCTTTCTAAATGTTCAGGCATGAAGAGTTATTGTGACCGGTACTCCAAGACAATCCATGACGTGAGCATGACATTTGGTCCGCCACCTAAGTTTGAAGGTCCTGTCGCTGAAGAAATTCACCATCAGTTGTGTGAGATCACCCCTCTAAACAAGTTGCAAAAGAGACGAGCATGGCGAGATGACGGACTCACTAAACTTGCTGTTCTCAAGAACCAGATGAAGCGCAAGTGAATATGTACTTCAACCACCAAAATAAACAAAATTTTAAAAAGCTGTGTAACATTTTTTTAAATCCAAATCAACTAAATAGCATTAGCCAACCCTTATTTTTATTTGTGGGTGACCCTTATAATTTTAAAACATTTTATTGGGAAAAGGTTCTCGGCTTTAGAAATAATGGCATTATAGAGACTTGGCTTCAGTCACCCAACTACTCTACATTGTGAATGTTTTTAACTAGAGATGGGTCGAATCCACAATTTCTCACATTCAAATCTACATTTTATTTACGAATATCGAATCCTAGCAATTTGTTAAAAAAATTTAATGATTTACAAATAGACCTACATTACACAATATAGGCTTAAACTGTAAATTAAGATTTATTTCAAACATGCTTTCAATTTTAATCAACCCCAACCATCCCTCGCAAAATACTGGTACAAATCCAGACATTAAACAATCTAGACTCATATTAGAGTTTAAAAATCAATTCAATCAAAATTTGAGTGTCTTTTAGTTATTTTTAAAAGTGTTGATATAATGAGTTGAATTTCTAGAATAAAACATGTGAAATAAACAGATTAGGCCTAGTTACATTTTGATCAACTTTAATCAGCATTGAAGGATTATAATTCATTTTAATAAGAAAGCAAATATAAAAATACTAACAGATTTAAAAAAAGAGACTAAAACAACATGCTTAACAATTAAATATGCATTGGAAATAGTGAACTTAATAATGCCTAAGTATGTATTATTATTATTTTCTTTTATACCTATTATCTATTGTTGAATAGAAAACAAGAAATATATTCGATCCTTGCGATTTCTGAGAATACATTCTATTTAAAACACGAACATATTTTTGACTCTTGCAATATATTCATTCCCATTTTATTAGGGTGGATTACATTTGAATATTTTTAGAATTACTTCAATAACACATTTAAAAAAAATAGTAAACTCTTAGTTAATATCAATTTAAAAACAAATTATGAATTAGCAAGTCGTTAATACTTAAAACTCTATAGCACTTACTAAGTGATCAGATTACCTGAATCGATTCTAAACAAACAATTGATATACAATATGTAGGCCAGTAGGCATAAATAAATAGATTTATCGGTGTCTACTGTTGACAGTATTTATTTTTCATGAAACCCAACAAAATATCTAACTTAAGGATCGTATGAAATAAATTAGGATTATTTTCATAGTTGTAGATAATTAAAACCAGTAAGGTAGTAATAATTAAGTCATGTTTATTTAATCATCACTCTGGAGAGTAAACATATACATCATGGCGGCTGACTGTATCGTGTGTAATGTGGTCTTATTTCTGTTTAAAAAAAGCTGTAATTATTTTTATTTATTTTGAATTTATTTGTAATTCTAGTTTTGATTTTCAGTTTTTGAAGAGTTTTAATGTTTTCATTAAAATGTTTATAAGATTGTTCATGAGGTGAAAGTTCCAGAAGTGACCATGTGCCAAAACGGTCTAGTCCAATGGGCCCGTATGCAAGGACGATGCTGAGCACGGCCAGAGTACAGGCTGAGCCTGAGCATGAGCACAGGCTCAGCTCAGCTCAGTCTAGCGATGCCTTGCTAGAACGTCTGTTGAGCGATCACGTGATGAAACTATCCACATAGGTACACAGAAGTACCACACCCAGCGAGAAATAAATTTCACTATATCCACTGCCTTCTATACTGAAGATTTTGCTCGTTAAATTAACAAACCTGATCGTAAACGCCCAGATATTTGTGAAAATGGCGGACAAGGGCAAACTGCCAGCTGTCAACGACGACGAACGCTTATATTTATTGGAGCAAATCAAGAATTACAAAATTATAGAAAGTAAAAAAACGGATGTAGGGAGTTTAGCTGCGAAGAAGAGAGCGTGGGAAGAAATTGCCAGGAATTTTAACTCTACTGGTAATTTCCAAAAGGTGAGTGGTTTTCGTAGGCCTTTCATTTGAATCTGTTATACTGAATATTATCAATAAAGGAGTTGCTTTGTTAGTAAAATTAAATGCTTGTAAAATAAAATCTTTCAAGCTCTTCATGTTCGTGGTACACTCTAAACTTAACCTCGAAACAACTTGCTTTTGTTTATAGTCAAAGATCAAGCAAGGCTTTAATATGATTTTGGTTGGAAGAAAAGTAAAAGTTATTTAATAAAGTTAATAAAACAATGTTTATATCTTCTTATATAAAGTCATAAAAACTGCGAGCATTCAATAAAAATATATCTTTTTCATTACAAGCTACATTAAAAAGTTTTTTTTTACTACTAACAAAAAAAAATATTTATCGTTCAAACCTACATTATGATGGTTTAAATGGAAATGTAGGCCTAAATATAAAAATCTCAAACGCGGAAGTGATGCAGAAACAAATATTGTTTAAAAATCTGTAAAAGTGTACTCATAGTTCTAAATTTTGTAGGTTGTGTCTTAAGTTAAATATATTTTAGGCCTATTATACGATATGGTACTTGGGCATTATTCCCGAAATCTCTCAATCAAACAAAAGTATCTAATTATTTAACCAGCTAATATTTTTATGAGTCTGATTCACTAGTAATTTATTTTGTAGGGAGGATCACATTACATTACCCTGCAGCCAAGCCTTGAAATAACTATATATTTAGTTAAATGATGAAAATCATCAATCGAGCGCATATACTCGATTTTGAGAATAATCGTATGTTGAAATCGTCCAGAAATGACAATTCTTTATTTTGGTCATTTTTAGTCAAATTGGTAAACAAGTTGTTCAAAATAACTTTAATAAAGTTGCTGTATCTATACATTCAGTTAAAATATGACACTCAGCAAGATTTCAAATCACGAAAAGAATCTGGTATGTCAATTTTAACTGAATGTATAGATACAGCAACTCTAATAAAGTTATTTTGAACAACTAGTTTACCATTATGACTAAAAATGACGAAAATAAAGAATTGTTATTTCTGGACGATTTCAACTGACGATGATTCTCGAAATCTAGAATATGCGCTCGATTGATGATTTTCATCATTTAACTGAATATATAGTTACAGAACCTTAAATAAAGTTATTTTGAACAACTTGTGTACAAATTTTACTAAAAACGTAAATAAATAAAGGTGATTCATTTTCTAAGATTTAAAACACGAAAAGAATCTGGTATGTCAATTTGGTTGCCGATTGTCCTTATTTAACTGAATGTATAGATACAGCAACTCTAATAAAGTTATTTTGAACAACTTGTTTACCATTTTGACTAAAAATGACGAAAATAAACAATTGTCATTGTAACATTACGTGGTATAATGTTACAACTGGACCCCGCCCCATACTGATGTGATAAGAGATGTGTAACATTACGTGGTGTAATGTTACAACTGGACAACAAGCATACTACCCGCTCCAATAAATTCAAGTCGATTAGGATCCCTACAATAGTATTTTTCTCTGTTGTATTTCTTTTAGGCTAGGAAGACATAATAGAAACAATGCTGGACAATATATTTATTACTCAATCCAATGCTACGTATTAATTTGTTCATGTACTTACAATACTAATCTGCTCGCAATAGAATCCTGCAAGGCTGGCCGGCACCTGGACTCCTCGATTGGCGAGTGGGTCAAGGGAGATCCAGTGGGTCAACAAAGCGACGCGGCACTCCGAATGTACTAGCGTGAAATGAACCGAGAACTATCAACATCAACTAGAAGACATTTATGTATCCGACCCCTGACGGAGACTAGAGGAACCTCCTTCAAAACATCGGGTGATTGGAGATATTCACGGATATTCCGATGGAGCAAGCGGAATCAACAATGGTCTACGTGACTGTTTGAAGGCATCGTTGACGTCATCATATGTGTGTTTGGTTTACTCCCCCCTTCTTTCCAGAACAACGAAATCCCTATATAATGGCCGTGCAAGCTTGCCATAATCGACTATCCTACGATCAACGATCGACGACAGACCATTGTCATGGACCTGGACAATGGCTGTGGAAAAGACTTGTAAATATGTATCAAAATCGTCGCTTAGACGGGTGGAGTTATGAACTAACTTATTTATAAACTTTAAACTTTTTGTATATAATATCCAGTTTCAAAATCTAACGTATTAATAGTTTGATAGTCAAACTATGTCTAAATATTCTATCTTAGATAGGTCGCCGCTCGGGCGCTATAACTTTTGTTTATATTTTTATTTTCGTAAATATCCTCAGTTATGTGCTGATTAGAAGTTTGACTTGTTAATATTATATTGTTTGGAATCGTAGAGTAATTTTTTTATCGAAGTAACTTTTCATATTTAAAATTATGGTTTGAATTAACGTAACGTGATGTAACTTTTTATTGGAATTTATATTAGGATATCTTTAATCTTTTGTAATGTAAGTTCTGTTTGAACAGCAAATGTTTTGTTCTTTGATGGAACGGTTAGTTCCATATTCTAAGTCAGATCTGATAGTCCCGTGGGAGTTTGGCTTATGTCTGGTAGTCAAACCCTCACGTTGTGTAGACTCTGTTGTATAGTCATCAAATTTAAATCTTTATATTTATGATATCGTTTTCTGTGAATTACAAAACCTTTGGAACCATATCAAGGTGCCCATTAGGCCCTTATAATTTTTGTATCGCATTTAATAAATATTCGCTTTGTTATTGTCTCTTATAGACTGGACTATCAATATTATGATGGATTTCATGTTTCCTTTTGTTAAAAAAACTTTCGCAACTTTAATGATATAAAGTTGTTGACTTCGAGCATAATTTCCAACTGTACTCATAATAATATAATGAGACCAATTTTTGCTATCTGCGCTATTGTCATTTAATTGAATAAACTGCTCATTTTTGTTGAATCTATATATTTTTTATAATTTCCATTTTTTGTATGTTAAGTTCATCCTCTCCTTTTTATCCCTTTTATGGCCGGGGGGGTACAGGATACAGAGAGGGTGTACATCATTTCTGGACAATTTCAACAGACGATGATTCTCGAAATCGAGTATATGCGCTCGATTGATGATTTTCATCATTTAACTGAATATATAGTTACAGTACCTTAAATAAAGTTATTTTGAACAACTTGTGCGCAAATTTTACTAATAACGTAAAGAAATATAGATGATTCAATTTCTACGATTTCCAAACACGAAAAGAATCTGGTATGTCAGTTTGGTTGACGAGTGTCATATTTTAACTGAATGTATAGATACAGCAACTCTAATAAAGTTATTTTGAAAACTTGTTTACCAATTTGACTAAAAATGACGAAAAATAATGAATTGTCATTTCTGGACGATTTCAACAGACGACGATTTTCGAAATCGAGTATATTCGCTCGATTGATGATTTTCATCATTTAACTGAATATATAGTTACAGAACCTTAAATAAAGTTATTTTGAACAACTTGTGCACAAATTTTACTAAAAACGTAAACAAATAAAGAAGATTCATTTTCTATGATTTTAAATTACGAAAAGAATCTGGTATGTCAATTTTAACTGAATGTATAGATACAGCAACTCTAATAAAGTAATTTTGAACAACTTGTTTACCATTTTGACTAAAAATGACGCAAATAAAGAATTGTGATTTTTGGACGATTACAACAGACGATGATTCTCGAAATCGAGAATATGCGCTCGATTGATGATTTTCATCATTTAACTGAATATATAGTTACAGAACCTTATTTTCGTATTTTCTAATTGCTATTAACGACACAGTTTTTAAATTTCACGTAATTTTATCGAATTTGTTCTTTTGATACAAGAAATAGCGGTTTGGATGCGATAAATAGTTAAAAACGTTAAACAAGCCGAAATACTCCTTTTCGATCATTTTCGTCTTTTGGAAATGTCTGACAATTTTAAATATTACAGTTTTTACCTAAATTAATTCTGACGATATAATAATTAGTGGTTTTGATGCGATAAATCATTAAAAACGTTAAACGAGAGGAAATACTCGATTTCGATTATGTTCATCATTTGTAAATTTCTAAAATTACTGACAATTTTAAATTTCGCGGTTTCCACTCAAATTTATTCTTTAGATAACAAATACATATTGTGATTTTGTGCGATTAAATAGAACGTTTTAAATCCCGAATACTCCTCGATGATATTTGCCTTATTGTAAATGTTAAAATGTAGACCTATTCATTTTAAATATCGCACAGTTTTAAATTAACGTAATTTTATGACGATACAAAATAGCGGTTTGAATGTGAAAAATATTAAAAACGTTAAACAAGCCGAAATACTCCTTTTCGATCATTTTCGTCTTTTGGAAATGTCTGACAATTTTAAATATTACAGTTTTTACCTAAATTAATTCTGACGATATAATAATTAGTGGTTTTAATTGATAAAATCATTAAAAACGTTAAACGAGGGAAATACTCGATTTCGATTATGTTCATCATTTGTAAATTCTAAAATTACTGACAATTTTAAATTTCGCGGTTTCCACTCAAATTATTCTTTAGATACACAAACTAGTGGTTTTGATGCGTTAAATAATTAGAAACGTTTAACATGCCGAAATACTCCCATTCGATCATTTTCGCCTTTTGTAAATGTCTGACAATTTTAAATATCGCAGTTTTTACCTAAATTAGTTCTGACGATATAAAAATTAGTGGTTTGATGCGATAAATCATTAAAAACTTTAAACAAGCGGAAATAATAGATTTCGATCATTTTCGTATTTTCTAATTGCTAATAATGACACAGTTTTAAATTTTACGGAATTTTATCGAATTTGTTTTTTAGATACAAGAAATAGCGGTTTGGATACGATAAATAGTTAAAAACGTTAAACAAGCCGAAATACTCCATTTCGATCATTTTCGTCTTTTGGAAATTATTTGCGAGCTACTTATTGAGAAATGCGTTTACTTATTCACTGTACAGTATTTTGTTGCGACTGTACTTTAGTCTTTGGCACTGTCATAAGGAACAAAATGAATTAACAGAAAAGTTTTGACAAGCTGCAAACGCAAAGGAATGCGTGTTGGGAGATCCAACAGCAGGGTAAAGAGAATAGTAGCACAAAGAAAAACGAGCAACTAGTAAGAACTTTTAGAATTAGAAAATATCCGATTATTAAAGACTCTTTACTACTTCTCAAAATCTTTTGAATGATTCTTTAGATTCATTTGATTATTTTTCAAATAATCGAATAATTATATGATTCTTAAAATCATATGATTATGCCCATCACTAGTGAAGATTTAATAAACTAACCCCTCCTGAAACTAGAGGACACAATGAGGTTTCAAGAAATAAACCACACCCGATACTAGACAACAGAGTGAGGCTTCAACATACCAACTATTCCTGAGACTAGTGAACACACTGAGTGGTCAAGAAATTAACCACTCCTGAGACTAGAGAACACAGTGAGCGTTCAGTAAATCAACCACCCATGAGAATCCAGAACACATTTAATGTTCAATAAATCAACCACCCCTGAGAATACAGAACACAGTGAGTGTTCAAGAAACCAACCACTCCCTTGACTAGATAACACAACGAGACTTCAACAAACCAACAACTCCTGAGAATAGAGAACATACCTCAGGACACACGCGTACCTCCTGGCATCTCTCACCATCGCCGTCCTCATTAGCTGCTCCCCCACCTGTAGCCTAATGATTCTTCAGTCCCCCTCGAACCGCTCGTAAGTCAGCAGCACGTGCTTCTAATCCTCGCAGTCCGGGTTCTCCTTCAGCCTGAAGCCACGCAGCTTCGCGTTTAAGTTCCCATGACCGTTCAGAAACTGCGTCCCATAGTGGTTGGCACCGACCCAGCCACTCTCCATCCTCTCCTGCACAGAAGGCCAGTACCGGTAAGTTTCCCTGCCATTGACGGACCCGTCCCACCTCTCTTCCTCCAGGTCGAGTCCGTTCTTCTTAGCCTAGTAGCGCCCAACCCTCTCCGTAACGAGCAGGTCGATCGGCAACACTCCTGTAACAACGGGCAAAGCATCGTGAGAAACAGTACTGTACCCTTTCATAACCGCTAAAAGCACAATCCTCTGTGCCCTGAGTAGGATGATCCTGCTGCTGTTGACCTCCATCCGGTGCGGCCACACCACGCACCCGTAGGTCAGCACCGACTCCACCAGGCCCTTGTACATCCTCCGCAGAGTCGTGAAGTCGTGAAGTCCAGTCCCCAGGAGGTCCTCGAGTCACAGATGAGCCTTCCGAACGCCGCCTTCGCCGTACCGGCAGACATCCTGAAATGATCATTAAAAAACAAACCCTCATCTAACAACACACCCAGATACCTATTGACCCAAACATATCCAATATGGGCACCGCCCATGCGTACCGTCTCGTGTCTCATCGCCGAGTGTCTTCCCTTTAACAGCGTCATCTTCGTCTTTTTCTTCGAGAAGGTAAGACGAACCTCAGCTCCCCACTCGATCACCGTCCTCACTGCGTGCTCCACCTTCGCCTCCAATTCGATCCTCGTGTTCCCTCTGACTAGTAGGAGTCCATCGTCTGCATAGGCGTAACAGCTGACACCATCTCTGAACTGCAATCTCAAGAAATCATCACAAAGATTAGTAGCCATAAGGCCGGACCAAGTACTGAACCCTGAGGGCAGCCCTGAGTCAGGACCTTCACGGACTCGGTCTGCTCCAAGTACAGCCCAATAGTCCTTCGCCTGAAGTAGTCCCTGACCACCTCGTACAGGTTCTTCGGACATCCCGTTCTCCTCAGCTTCTCCAGGATCCCCGGCCACCAGGCGCTGTCGAAGGCACCCGAGATGTCCAAGTAGACGGCCAACACGTACCGGCAGTCGCTCTCTGAGACGTCACGAAGGACCCTATTCAAAGCATCCACAGTTCCTCTCCCGGGACGAAACCCATACTGCCGGTCATTAAGCACATCATTTACCTGTATATAGTCCCAGAGCCTAGAAGCCAGCAGCTTCTCCAACACCTTGCCGAGCATGTTGAGCAGAGTCAACGGTCGGTAGGACTTCGGATCCGTCAGGTCCCGTTCCGGCGACTTCAACAGTATCCTCAGTTCTCCTGCCTTCCACGGGTCGGGGAAACGTCTCTCCAGCATCATCTGGTTGGCGATAGCGATGTGCGGCTCGATGGGGTCTCTATGTCTGAAATAACAGCACACCAAAACACACACCCAACCCGTGCCAGTAGCCTGGACACAGGTACAGTACTCATTCGATAGATGAGCAACCATACTCAGCCTTAGCGATGTAGATCGCACTCCAGACCTGGCCTCTCATCCTCTCGTAGACCATCCTTCCCCTTCCCAGCTTGGGATGACTCCGTCCCGGGAATAGGGCTCTTGCAGGGCCAAAAAGATCTATCCCCTCCTCCAAGATGGTCCTCTACATCTCGTCCATGACCAGAATGGACCGCTGAGCATTGAGCTGTGAAAATTTAACCATAGTTAGTGCGGTTGATCCCGTTCTGCACGGCCCTTACGTAAGCGAGACAGTCACGGTCGCTTACCCCATGCGCATGAGGCTTACCATACCTCATGCAGTTCGCACACGCTGGCGGAGAGTTCTTATTAGGGCAGGCGGCGCCAGGATGTTCTCCCACGCAGTGCGAGCAGATCTCCCTCGGATACCTGCAAAACTTGGCTATGTGGCCGAAGCTCTGGCGCTTATAACACCTAGAAACAGAGTTATAATCCTTCCTGCAGAAGCTCCACTGTATGTAGACTCCATTGGAACTCCTCAGCCGGTTCCGGATCTCCGGGGCACACTCCAAGACCCAGTGCTTGTCGGCGGTGTTCTTCCTGCAGACCTTGAAGTGTTTCCCGAACCCCTTGTCGAACTCCTCCTTTGAGATCTCCCCATCGAAGTTCTGGGCCCGGATCGCCTCCCTGACCTCCTCCTCGGAAAGCTCCCTGGGAACATCGTAGATCAGAACCTTAGGGTTAGTGAACTTTGGGTTCTCTACCCTCAGGCCCTTCGCCTTTACCTGCACAGACTCCTCCAGGACAGCCCGCGATCGCTCGTCCTTGTGTCCCGATCTTCCTCCCATTCCGGACCTTAATCCCCGCAGCTTCAGGGTCGATGGAATTTAAGGAGCTTCGCTTTCGTCTGCTGGCTGGTCTGATCCGACTTCTCGTCCTCAGGGAAGAAGAGGAGGGCCTTGGGTCGCTCCACGATCTTCCCGGTCCTCTCAGACAGCTTTATGATCCTCGGTGGCCTGGGTGACAGCGGCCCCTACTTCCTGGCCGCCTTCGCTGCGTAGCTCTCTCCCACGACCTCCATCGGCTGCTCCATCGTTCTTTCTCTGCTTCAGGTCTAGAACCAGAAAACAGCGCACCCCCACATTCCCTCAACAACCCCATTTCCTCTATCCCGCAAAGCCGGCCCCTCAGAAAGGCCACCTCCTCGGTGAGCCTCTCCAGGCACCCTCCAATCTCAGCGACGCTGGAGTGAAGGATCTCCGCCTTGTGCCACGGTGACGGCCCTCTTAGACTTCACCATACTGCCAATCAGGCGCTCCAAGTCCGCAACGCACCGCTGGCCCCTGGATCCGGCAGACACCCCGCCGGTCTTCCTTCGCGCAGTGATCTCCACCTCCTTTTCCTCCTCGTCCTCACTCATCACCCTCTTCCTGCCGAGTCCCTCCACACTCAGCCCAGGTGGTGTGGTTCCCGGGACGAACACCAACGGCGGGAAGTCCACCCGATCCGGTCGGACGACCGGAAAGGCCTCTCCCGCCCCCCGCCCCTCACCCTCAGGCGTCCCAAACGGGCATTTCTCATTCCCATTCTCAGTCCCCTTGAAAACCTTGGGAAACCTCCTTAAAAATAAACACTAAAACAAACCAAGACAGCAACAATTCCTAGATAAACCTAACTGAAATGTCCTTCTACAGCTTTAATTTGAAATCAATAAACCTCAAAAGTAACTAATATGCACCAAGTAATCAGCAATTCCTATCCCAAACACACTGTAAAAATTTTAAGTCCAAATAAACACAAAAACTGACCTAACTAAAAAAAATTGTTGACCAAATTTAACAAATCCTACTTTATCTAACTCCTAGACCCAGCCTACAACTTTAATTCAAATGACAAAACAAAACAAAAATGAAATAAAAAAAACCAAATACCTTATGATGACCCTGAAACAGAGCAAAAAGTTAAAGTCGACAAAACAGAAAAATCAGCCTATCTCATAAAATATTCTTTTCTCAAAACACACTGAATAGGTCCTCAAACAATGAATACCATTTTATTCCCCTAATTTGTTCTTGTTCTTCCAAATTGTAACAAGTTACAAGTCAGAAGTAACAACTTAACGAGTTATGGCTAAATCGAATGGGGGACACTCAGCGAACCTCCAAGACGAGCTGCAACGCGTGGCACTAGCACCGACCTCCTTAATCCAAACAACCATCCGATAGACTGACGGAGCGTTCGACAGGCCCCACCTAGTGATAGGCAGAAATCGGATGAATAGATCATTCGATTCTTCGATAATTGATTCATTCGATTCTTTCAAAATCATTTGAATGAGAAAAACATTCGGATGAAAACATAGCTGATTTGACGTGAGTTGGCCGATTCATTCTCTTATCCCACCCTTGCAAGATGTGCTGAGGAAAATCGACCTTATGATTATGAATGTTTTTTAGGAAAATCCTCGTTCACACGTTTATTTAAGGCGCTACAGCTTCTTAAACATAATTTTTGACAAGAGCATAAAGCGGGGCCCTGATCGTCCCAATTATCCTCTATTCAACAATATATTTATTCGCAGGCCTAGACCATGTATTACTCCCAAATTGACCTAATGAAATAATAAATATAGTTTTATTTTTATTTAAAATTCTGTTTTAATCCTCTTACGTCAAAAAATTTTGTGTATTTTATTGGTGAATTTGTAAGATTTTAAGATCATCAGCACGCTTGTGTATTTTTTAACTTCTTGTAATTTCTAATCTATTTTTTGTACCACTGAATTTACCTTCCTTTTCCACCCATTATCCTTTTCATACAGAAATAATCATTTAACTATAAATTCTTGACTATGACAAATTTTCCTAACAATATATTTCTTCTTATTCTACTTTCATATACCTTTTCATCCCGCGAGCCTCTTTTCCCCAACCCTGCCCAAAGCAAGAGACAAACTATAAATAGGTACCTAATAACTTTTGTATTATGACTCATACTTATGTGCCAGATTAAGGGCAGAACCTGTTCCCTTCTCCGAAGGCCAGTCCACGCCAATATTTCACAAAAATCTGCTTGTGTGCTTGCGGGAATCACATTTCGTGGACAGTGTGGTTGACTCATGAATCCAACCCACATTCTTAACTAAAGCAATTGAAAAAGTGTCGTAAACTATTGCCAGCCAAAATGAGAAGTTGTATTTTACCCATAACAATTACAAATGAACACTTAACTTTTAAAACCAATCATATCAAATTACTTTTGTTTAGAATGATTTTCATTACTGTTTTAGTACATTTCATGATATCTATTTAAATAATATAACCAAAACAGTTTTGTGTTCGACACCCTACTAAACAAATCTTACGAACTTTATAATAAACTTACTTAAATATCAGTGTAAACTAATTTTTAATTTCTAAAAATACTTCTTTTGTTGGTTCTTGGTTGCTTTTTCGAAGCTCACATAGACAGGCACGCGATCTAATTGTCAATCTGATTTGTTGGCTAGTCAGATCAGGCATCATATCCAGGCTGGGTGTAGGTCTACTTAAGGTTTTTCCTTAAATGGTTTCACACTCCTTCCATGCCTATGTGGGTGCACTTCCTCTACATCATACCTACCTCATTTCTAAACTAATAGTTTAATTAGGACATAGGCGTATAATCCGAACGGGTAGTAAGACGCGGTGCTAAATAAACTTTTCAGAAAAATAAAATACAAACAATGTTCTTTGTCATGTCAAACACTTCCCAGATAACCATTTTAAACAAAATCATTATTTCCAAAATGCCTTCATTATTCAATTTAACCATGAGTGCAGCTAGGAGTTCTGTCAGCCAGGGAAAACTAGGATCTCACCGGCCCTCGGTACCAATTATGGTTTTTAAGGCCATTTTGACTTAAAACTAGTCTTTTATATCCACCTTAATAATCAATACTTTATAATAATAATAATAATAATAATATGTTACCCGTCTCGGTGCCCGCATGGTCTAACACGCTAATCTCGTGTTCGATTAGACTGCCGCGGACAGGGATATCAGGGTTTAAACCCGGTCGGGTGTACTGAGGATGGTTTTCCCAAAATAGTTTCCTACTCTCTACGCAAATGCTGGTGCATTTCCTCCAAGTTACACATACCTCATCCCTAGCCAATTAGCCTAACTAGTACATAAGAGTATAACCAAAATGGATAGTAATACGTGGTGGGGACAATATTACTATTTGGTTAAGGTTTTGAGAAAGAAAACACACAAATAGCATTATACCTGTATTGCAATAAATTAAAGAAATAAAAAAGGGGGAAATAGTCAATAATAACCGATGGCTCAAAATTTAAAATACATACGATTTGTAAAGATATTAAAATAAACACGATAGTTCAATAAAAATAATCCCAAGTGTTAAACTTATCTTTAAAATAATTTAGAGACTTTTTGTTTCAAAGATTTTTTATTGCACCGTCATGACAATGTTAAATAAAGGCGATGGTCAAGTTCGTGCACCTCCATAATGCTCATCAAGTAGAGTTTTCAACGATAGTAAAGGGGGTTTGGTTTTAAATATGATATAATAGAAGACAAAGTCTTAAGTATTATTATTATTTCTGAAGTGACTAATTGTCCGCACAAGACTTTTCTTTACCACCGCGTCTTACTACCAGTTCGGGTTATCCGACTATGTACAAATTACGCTGATGGGCTTTGTGATGTGGTATGTGTAATTAGGAAGTGTACCCACAGTTGCGTGGGGAGAATGGGGAACCCTGTAGTAAAAAGCACCCTCGGCTCGGTGCAGCCGGGATTGCTCCCCAATCTCCTTGTCCTCGGCAGTTTAGTCTAACACAAGATAAGCGCTTTAGACCGTGCGACCACCGAGGCAGGTCACACGCCTTTATCAATTAACTTAAAAACCCTGCCCGTCAATTTGATCACTTTTAAAGGGGAAACAAATATTCAATTAATCATTAATTTTCCTGTCATGGTAGTAATCATTATATATTTTTTATTTTAAGGTTTTAATTATCGAACACATTTTACAAGAATTGCTGATAAATGAAAATACTTTTAATTATTAATACCCACTTCAATGGCCGCATGGTTTAAGGCGTCACTTTCGCAATAGATTAGACTGCCAAAGCGGTGAGGTCGGGCCTTGATTCCGGACAGGTGTACTGAGCTTCATCTATCCTAAATGATTTTCCGCTCTCCCTTCCACACATTAGAGTAATTTAGTAGGTCTACATCGGTGCAGGTGACCTGGCGGTCTAGGAGTAAGGTATCAGACTTCTGTGCCGGTGGTCCGGGGTTCAATCCTAGTCCCGTCACAGATTTATCTGATTGCCAAACCCTTCCTTCACCTCTGACAAGACGTGTATTAATCACATCTTGTGAATGTGGGGAATGCCAGGCCTCCACAGTGGTTCGGATCCCACGTTAAGGGGCCGCCTCAGTACGTGAAAAAGTATCAATCGTGTGAGAAGGCCTCGTCTTAAAATGAAATGCTCTGTGCTGTTTTCTTGAACTACAGTGTCTGTCTCTGTCTAATCTTATCCTCTTTACACTTTCCCCACCACCCCATATCTACCACCCCATATCAGGAGAAGAGAAGCAACGGAAAGGAAACCTATCTCAAGGTCAAAAGGAAGAATGCGCGGCTGATCGCCCTACAGAGTCCAGCCTTCAGTCTGTATGTTTATCTTTTGGTATTTTGCTAGCTTGAGATTCTCGTGAAGGGTTCACAAACAAGCACAATCCATTCTTGACCGTATAACCCGAACGGTTAGTTGGACGCGATGCTTTAAAAAAAAAAATTGTCTTGAACACACACTTTTATATATGTCACTTTTTTGGGGGAAATGTGAATATTAACTATACAATAATTAATCACGTGTAGACCAAATTTATATCTTACCTCATTTAGTTGATATCAGTGTCGTCGGAACCGAGAAGTATAAGGAGTTCCATCACACGGCCCTATACACCCAACCCCTCTGAGATTTATTCTATCGGAGAAAAAGGTTTAGTAAATAATTATAAATAAGGTACAGTAAACATAAATAATAGGTTAATTGGTCATGTGTAACCTATTTTCAACTATTAATTCATTTTAATTTTAGGTGCCTATTAAAGCTGTTAATTTCCACTGATTATTCTAGCTGACAGGAAATGAGGAAGGAAAGTTTTTTGTTAAATGCACCTGTATTTGTTTAGAGAAAGGGAAATGGATAAACTACCCTTGGTAAACTTAGCTAGGATTCAAACCCCGACCTCTGGTCGCTGGCAATCTTGTCTAGCATGATCTTTACGTTTTCAATAATTAAATTAATTAAGAACTTACTAAAACAATAAGAAATAAACCATTTTATTAATGTTGAAACGCATTGACTGCTTCATATAATACATACATACACACACACACACACAGTGGCGGATCCAGGAAAATATGACGGAGGGTGCGGGGCACTATGTTAATAATAATAATAAATTATTATTATATTGCTGCCTTCACCCTTTTAAATATCTCGTATCTATATTTTAAACTTAATATCTAAACAAGATTTACAAAGCTATGTTATATAAAAGCCTTTCGAGTCCACTGATAAATAATTATTTATCTTTAAGAGTTTGAATGAACTTTGATTTAAGTTTCCGTGTGTGTTTTCTATAAACCATATTTAGAACCTCTTCAGGGAATTTTTTATTTAGATTGAGCAATGAGCCTGGCCAAACCATTGAGTCTTTCCTAACCCTTTGTTGATTTAAAGTAGTTTATAATTCTCTTCAACGAACTATAAGATCCTTCGGCTGTTTTAAGTAGCAACTGGTATCACACAATTCTCAATGGGCACTTGATGTTAGGAAACATTGACAAAAATCAGTAAGATTCCATTAGCGTATCGACTTTTACAGATTTCTGTATCAAGAATTCCCGTCATAATTTCAATTACCCTTGAAGTACCTTTATAGTGGATGAAAACACCAGATCTATGTGTTTTTGCTGCATCCAGTATCTCTTCATATGTTAACAATTATTTTGTTTGTAGCTAGAGGGCATTTAAACGATGGTTGTATATTTTTCGAAAATTTACAAGGGGGGCACGTGCCCCAGTTCCACCCCCTGAATCCATCACTGCACACACACACATATATACTGTAGAACTCCAGTCATCCGGATCGCCAAATATTCGGATCATTATCAAGAAATAAAATAAAAAAGGAAAATACTGTACTGTAAAAATATTTTCAAATTACACTACTACCATACACATGTACATTGAGTATCAACTTAGTTTTTACATAAATACAGTACTGTAGGCCTACTGTATGATTCAAGTTCATTGTATTCTTGTTTACAATAGCAGTTAGTTTAAACTTACTGTATTTTTTAAATACAGTAGAGAATTCTCAATAAAATCGGAGTTTTGGTCCAAGCCCTTAACATGTACAAAAATAAAGTGTTTATATAGGCCTGTATCGAAATACAATTTAATATATAGAATTTCTTTCAAGAGAGATCGGGAATTCCCCCCCCCCCAGAAAGGACATTGTTATAAGAAAACCAAATGAGAAAAAAATGTATTTTTTTACACAAAATATGTAAAAGCTTTAGAATACTAGATAAATATGATGTTTTTTCGAAGTAAAATATGCTTAACACATTTTTTCTTAATAAGTCTTGATTATATAAACATAATTTGTACATAGTGTGATATATATTTACTTATTTATAAGCAAAAGTTAGTTGATTAGAAAATGTTTTTCTAAATACAATATAATACACAATACACAAGCATGAATAAATGGTACAACACAATCATACTTGGCTTTCTCATAGTCTATTATGGAAAAATTAGTCATCAGTAAACAACACATAAATTACTATTTAAATTTTTTAAACAAGTCATATTTGTCATCTCTAACAAGTTTAAGATACCCATTTGGAACCAAATCGTCAAAGCCAATTTAAAAATAAAAAAGTTTTTGAAAAATCATTCATCAGTAAACAACCCATAAACGACTTTTTATTTAAAAAAAAAACAAGCCCACTGTGATATTTGTAATCTTAAACACTTCTAAGATTTCTATTTGGAACCAAATAGTTTGAATTTTTTATAAAATATTTCCAATTTTTGAAAAATCTTATCAGTAAACTATTTTTTTAAATACAGGCCTATGTTAAGTTTATGATAAAATATATTTTTTTAAATGTTGATAGTACGAGTGCCTTTTAACAAACATGCAAGTTGTCTATTAATCTAAACATCTCCGTAACCAGAACAGGTTGTAAGACACTGTGATAATAATCTAAACATCACCTTCCATTTATTAGATTGTCACTTATTTTTTACTGACTTGCACCCAAAAGGTAAAAAAAAGTATTTTTATCAACAAAAAAATTTAGCTCAATATTTTAATAGATATCTTTGTTTCATGACACCCTGAAAAAAAAAAGTAATTTTTGAAAGGCCGTCTGCCTGTGTGTCTGTCTGTGTCTCGAATAGAGCCTAAACTATTATATTGATTTATATCATACTTGGTATTGGCGTTTTTATAAAGCTCCCCCTCCCCCCCCCCCCCAAGGGATTTCGAAGTAGGTATATAACACTAAAATTAAGGGTAGTGTACTGAAGGTAAAAAAACAACACCGATTTGATAGAAATTTGTTTTAACGATTTGGATTAAAATTATTATCTACGCACTGTTTACCATTACAAACAAAATGGCAACACTCATTTACTCATTGGAATGACTTTGAAGGCACTTTACAGAAGCCAAAATTTCCAAATTTATCATATCTCAACTATGTGAGAAACAATAAATTTCTCTTACAAAATTGTAGTACGAATAAAATTACAAAACATCTATTAGAAACCTTTTTTTATAAATCCGTTTTGTTTTTGAAAAATTGGCAAATATATTTTTTTAATCTTAGTCTGTGAAATTTGCTACGCACTTTGGTGAACAGATATGCTACTTTTTTTTATTAAATGTGTTTTTTGTGAGAATGTTATAACTCTACATAACTCAGATCTCTGTTTCGTGCAACGTGGATATTAAAACACATCGACCAAACAGGAATTGTAATCAGTAGTGTGTTCATAGGTGGCCGGGGAATATATTTAAATACAGTGTCCTAGGTGGTTTTGTAGGCAATACTAGTACTCTGACAGTTTATGTTTAACAATGAGAAGAGTTTAAGTCACTCGAGTTTTTTATATCGTTAAATGCATTTTATAGTTAACTAACACCATCAAGTTGACCAAATAATTTTTCAAATATTATATACAAAAATAAATTATATTTAGAACCTTCACTTTAGGTCATTTCTTCCGGCACGTGTAACAACTTTTGTTGGTTCTCTGATTGGCATATTTCGTGTAAAGCGTGGATCTATCAGTTCCGGTAGAAGGCAATCCATATAGAAACTGTTTAATTTGTCTACCATTTTGCCACTCCAAAAACTATCTTATTTTTCTATCTTCTGCACTAACATACCTAATGGTGTCCATAGTGTAAAAAAACAATGATGCCGTTTTGTTATGTGTAGCTGACCTTGCACTTGGTACATATAAGGATGAACCTCCTTCAAGTACAATTTTCCATCTTTTATGGTACAAAAGTTCACTTTCTTATCTTTAATTGCGTCTTCAGGTGTGAGGTTAACTGCTCCTGCTGGACATTTCACTTCAACAATACCATCTTCATCCACCAGACCATCAGGTGTAGCTGCAAGCCACGGAAGGCTTTCATCCACAAACAAACCCGAAGGCAAAATTACAGTGTTCAAAAGCTTCTCAAGCTGTGCTATTGCAATAGGCTCTTTCTCAATGCCATACTTGGTTGCTTTAGACCCTGAAAAATCATTATACAATAGAGAAATGATAGTTTTTGTACAAGAAGTTGATGGTCGCATTCTACAAATTTTTCCAAAATTAGATGCAGTCAGGCGTTTGGATCGTTCAATGTACCATATTTGAGAATTTATCTGGGAGGTGGTTAAGTTTTGAAGATTATTTCTCTCTTCATTATTTAAATGTAAGTCAGCCAACAGAGCATTTTTCTTTTCTTCAAATTGAACAGAATCAATGTCTTCAACCGTTTCGTTTCCCTGAACATTCCCATAGTTTTTGTCAGGGCCCGAAAATTCAAGTTTTCTGCGTTTATTAGACTGAGGATTAGATTTTCTTCTTATACGCCTTTTCTCAGCCGATCTTTGCTTCTGTTCGTTATGTTTCTTTAAGAACAAACCAGGGCTGTTGTTGGTAATGTGTTTGTGTATCCACCTCTGCGTGTTTCCTTTTGTATTATGTGAAATTACAGTCATTTCACTTCTCATTTGGTAACTTCCTCGCAGGGAAAAGTTGACTCTCTTGCCACCAACAAACTTGCATAAGATACTATTAAAGCTCTCTGCTATGTTGGTAGTGACGTTGTGAATTAGACTTTCAGCATGATGAACTACTAAATTCTTAGCAGCCATAATTTCATCCCACATGCCTACAATTTCTAAGTCGGAAACTAGATTCTCTTCACCCTCTTTTGAACCTTTACAAAAGTAGTTCCGCTCTAGACATTTTGAATGGTCACCAAAAACATGATGGGGTCCATATGAATGTCTTTACAAAGCTCTGCCACACGAAGATGATGAGGTAGATCTGTTTGTGAAGCTCTGTATTTTATGGCTGCTATTATTGCTGAACGAAGACGTAAGAGTCTAGTTGAAAGAGCCTTGCGTGCAGTTGAGGGAACTGGTCCAGCATCATTTTTTGTTTTCGCTGCGATTTCCCGCAGTCTACGTAAATAGTTCCTTAGAATGTGATTGGTACATTCTATTTTGGTAATACAAAAATTTGCCCCATATGGTTTTGCTTCGCAAGTTGCCGCGTAACACTGCTATCACCATCACCTTGAAACATTAGAGTTAGTTTCATTAAATAATTATAATTTACATCTTATATAAAAGTTCTATATATGTTCATTACTCATTACTTATGTAATACACTAAGAAGAACTATGCAAGTATTATCTGCCAAAACTTTATAGTAAAATCAACCTTCATTTAAATATTTTGTATTTGATTTTTAAATTTAAATGATGTTAAGTGAGATTAAGTTTGTTAAGATGAGGATGGGTTGGGATCGTCACAATAATTGGGCTTTGAAGAAGGTTCATTAAGGTATTTTTTGGTTAAAATATATAGAAAATACTACACTTCGAATAAGCAATGTTTGAAATACACGAGAAGAAAATAAAATATTGTGGCTCAAATTTGCAATGTTATTGTAAAAAGTGAAACACCTTTTATGAAAATAATACGTACAGTACCTTTTGGAAAGCCTTACCTATAAGCTTATGATATTTCAGGTTGTGCATAAAAACACTTTTTTTAAAGCCTTCGACTATTATATCAGCCTCCATTGCTGTGGAAGATTTATTCCAATTTTTGAAACACAAATGTTCTTTAGGAACTTCATTCTTTGTTTGTGCGTGTGCACATATACAGCAGTAAGAGTTCCTTACACTTGCGAAAATTACTTTTTCCGTTCTTTTTCCGATGATGCAAGCCTAAAAATAATTAATTTACTCATGTATACAAACAAATTTATTAAAACACATGCCAATTATGACACTCATATAAAAGTGTAAAAGTAACAATATTTGTATAATACTTACCACACCGGACAAAGCGTTGTAATTTGTCTTAAAGGAACGCTTGCACCATGCACCGTCTGCTACTACAGTGATGAGAGGAACCCCATCCGCATCTATTTCTCCTGCTGCAATAGCAAGTTCAGCTTCTTCTTTAGCAGCTGCTTGCATTCTTTCCCAGGCAACATCATGGATCACAGAAGATAATTTCTTTTGATGCCTATTAAAAGCTCCTTTGACATGCATGGCATATCCAATGTTGAGGTAATGTCTTTCATCTGTGTGTAGCTTTGTCCATTCGCTATCATGCTGCTGACCCACGCTGTATTTATTCCCATATAGTTCTGACGTTTTTCAGGGTTCTCTGATTGTAGAGTAGTTCTAAATCCACACATATTGCACTGAAAAGTATAGCTACTCTCCATCCCTTGCCTTTGTTCTTTGAGCATTACCATGTTGGAAAAAGAGCAACCAAATATTTCACTGTGACTACTCATGCGTTTAATTTCGCTAAACTAATGAGCAACATCAAAAATTCTCCGGCCATAAACTTCTTGCTCTGGAGAACTAAATTCAGTCACTATCTGCTCTGACCTTTTGCAGGATTTTTCAGTAGGAGATAGGGGTAGGGGCATGACACCTTCTATACTGCAAAAACTACTCTGATCAAATGTATCCGTCACATTTTTTACTTCTGAGATTGTTATGACAGAACTAAGCTCAGACAATTTTGTGCAGCTAGTTGTATCTATCTCAGACCATTTTGAGCAGCCAGGTGAATCTAGCTCAGACCATTTTGAGCAGCCAGGTGTACTTTTACTTTCTTGCTGTTCATTTAAACTATGCCTAGGTAAAACCCTGTCATTTTCTAGATTTATTTCCTCAAATTGCATATTACGAAGTGCCGTAAATGTTTTTGGAGAACTCCTAGAAAATAAATGCTCAACGTCAATTCAAAATTTTATAGATAGTTCACATCCTTGAAAAAAAGAACGAGTTTAAAGTAGGATGGAAATTATTGTTAACTATACGTTTTGTGATGTAGTACATTGTGCCCACAAAGGCTCAGTTGTACTAAAAAAAAATTTAAGGGCAGATAGTGACAAAGCAGTAACCGTAATGAGATAACAAAAGGAGGAGTTAGGGCAACCAAATTCAAGATAACAGATATTTATAACCAATATAAGTTTAATCAGCAACTATTAGGTACAAAATATACTTAAAGAGCACCATTTTGAACTTTGGAAAAAAAAAATTCCGCGAGTAGAAATACTCCTGGGGCACGGACCACCACTTTATTGGTTCTAAATGTATTTGCTTTTGTGGTGTACCTCCCCACCCCCTTTGACATAATCCTGGATCCACCACTTCTCTCATTGTATTGAGATATTGGGTTATTTTCAACCATTGCTTTAAGGTGATTTAACATTGATGAATAATTGCTTTTTATTTAATCTTTTATGTTCTTCAGGAGGCGGGGGGAGGGGGGGCGGAGGCTTGGACCCACTGAACCCCCTTGTGTGTACGCCCCTGCTCTAGAGGGATCTTATTTTTAAAATTTGCTGGAAGAGGGTCACTCCAACTTTATTTCAGATACAAATAATTTTAAAAAATCCAGGTGACGACTCCAAATTTATTCTAAAATCATCCGATTATCACAAATGTCCTGGTAATGATCATTTCAAATAGCATTTAAAGACATACATTTAATTTTTTTTAGAGAATACCACTTTAAATAGTTTCTAGAGGCATCTATTTTTATTTTTCAATTAAAGCCGAGGACCACTTCAAATGGCTAATAGAAGCATCTAAATTTAAAAAAAAATGGTGGTGACTTCTCAAGTAGCATTAAAATAATTTGATTTTCAAAATTTGGGGAGGAGGATATCTACTAATAATTTTTAGGGATATTCAAGTTTCAAACATTTATCGTGAAGAGGGGTAGAGTGAGGTAGGAGGTGAAGGGGGGAAAATCAACTTCTAAAAAACTCCTTTATTGCTTACGCCCCCCCCCCCCCCCTTTCCTTCACAAATAACGTTACGCCGCCAATCTTTGCAACTGGTACAAAATGATGGTGCAGCCCTGAATATTTTTTTTTTAATTTACCTACTATTGTCAACCAGAGAAGCTACGGCCTAGAGGTTTACAAGGGTGAAGGTTGAGAAATCGAATTTTTTAGCTAGATTTTCATAAATAAGGCATAGACTTGAATTTGTTTGATACAGTAGTGATGAATTTTTATCTAATTATATATATATATATATATATATATTTGGTATTCATAAAAATAGAGCCTAAAAAGACTTTCCTAAAATTTTACTAAAGACAAGGGTGGTCTAAGGTTCAGGATAAAGAAACAAGTGGACGCTTGGGGCGCCAGTAGTTGCGTGGGCGGAATTTAGTAGCTTGCAATAATTACGGCAAATACTGTTTTTATAGTATTTATATATATTTTTACTTTCTCTCTATCTTACAGGTAGAGAAAGTATGGAGATCGTCAAAAAAATCTAACTCAAGATTTTAATGAATCTTGACGTTTCATGACTCCCTGAATCCGAAAAAGTGGTTTTTGAATTTCCGTCTGTCTGTACCTCCAACTAGACCCTAAAATATTTTACCGATCGAGCTTAAACTTGGTATCTAGGGTTTTCATAGGGTTGCTCCAGGGATTTTTGGAATTGGGTATCTACCCCTAAAATTAAGGGTAGTTTACTGAAGGGCAAAAAGAGAAAAAGTTGATTTTCTCAAAATTGGCTCTAACGATTTTGATTAAATCTCATTTATAAACATTAATAAATATTTTAAACAAAATGGCTACTCTCAATATATCGGCAAAATGACTTTAAGGGCTTCGGTCTGATGCGTAAATTATCATTTTTTTTTATCATATCTCTAAAACTATTTGAGATATGAAATTACTTATCTTTCAAATATGTATGTCTATTTATAATACAAATATTTAATTCGAAACATAGTTTTATAAAATCAATAACTTTCAAGGTATATATATATATCTTATAACTTTTCGAACACTAAAATTTAAGTACTTTTAGAAATAAAAAAAACTTTTATTTGACATATATTTTTATAAAAGCAACAGTTTCTGAGATATTTGTAAATGTATTAATACAATTTTGTGAGCTTTAGTTGTAACGAGATACTATTTAAGTTTTAACTCAATAGTTCTCCAATGCCATAGAGTAGTTAAATATAAGTATCTAAAAAAGTATATGTTATTTTTCCTTAAACCTCTTAGGAGAAATGTTTGTACAGCTATGATCTATCTTCATTTTAGGCTCAATAGTCAATATTTACATTTTTTATTGGCGAAAATTTATAAATGAAGAATTTAATAGCAATGCGATGAGCTGAAGATGTGCAACACCTAAAAAAAATGTTAAAATTTTAACCGAAAGTCGAAATTTTAATAGAAAGTGTAGACCCTTGCTGACCTAATATTATTCTTTTTTATTGGTCCAAACATACAAATGAGGACATCTCTATAAAAATAAAATTATAAAATTTAAAACCGTGACTCAAAAAATGTTTTACATAAGTATAGTGCAATTCGGTACCGGCAAAGATTTATCTAATTGCCAAACCCTTCCTTCACCTCTGACAAGACATCTTGTGAATGTGGGGAATGCCAGGCCACCATCGTGGTTCGGATTCCACGTTAAACTGTAGGTCCTTCATTTCATCTCACAATCACCTTACCATTACACATTAGCGTAAGTGCGTATAACCCGAACGGGTAGTAAGACGCGGTGCTAATAATAAATAATAATAATAATAATAATAATAGTGCAATTTATGCTTGGGTTTTCTAGAGTATATTATTTCGTTTCACATATATTTCAAGTTTTGAGTAAATATCGCAATTTTTAAACACTAGAGCGAGAAAGTCCTTGCGGGGTTCCGTACCATTTATTTAAATATATTATGTTACTGTATATACAAATACATCGTTAGATGTAATTCTTGTATTTTAAATTTTGTTGTGGTACATAATTAATTTTAACAAATATCAAAACTTTATAGATCGTTTAATTACTATTCATATAACCATTTTACAGTGTAATGGATGGTATGGTATTGTTTATAGCTTGATTAAATTGAAGAAGTCAATAAAGACCTCAGGATTGATTTCATCAGTAATGGAAAAAAGAGATTTTTAAGAAAATTGTGAATAGCATTTATATATATAATATGAAAATACAAATAAAAGATAACTTAAGAAAACTAGGGCTTATATTTACTTCACGGGCCCCCACAGGTGCCAGCAGACCCCTAGGTACCCGCGAACCCAGGTTGGGAACCTTTATCACATTCAATCTCCGAGTGTGGCGCATTTAGTAGACTTATGTAAAATATAAAATGTGGAGATTATTATTAAATTGGACAAGCAGTCAGAATATGATGGATCATGAAAACGAAATAACTAGCGTATGATGTCTAACAGTTTTATGCGCACACAAAACTGATTATAGTCTACGCTATAAAATTATTTAGAAACTCACCTTTCTTCAGAAGAAGGAGACATAGATTTGCAATCTATAGTTTCTGTCTGTTCTTGCATATAAGGGTTTTGCTGGTTCGATAAATTGTTACCACTTTTGTTAGTATGTAAGTCATTTGTCTTTACAAAGCATACTCTGTGGAAAAATAAGGTCACTTTTTTAAGAAACTGGTTTTTCTATGAATACGATTAAACTACAAAATCAAAAGCCTATAAATGGTATATTTGAAAATTTTTGACAGTACGAAAACATAAAGCCGAATTTACAATCCCGAAATGATGTTGTGTGTTTTGGTCATTGATCATCAATCATCAAAATCATAGAGATTTATTACATACTTTTATTAAATAGTTATTTTTCTATAACCTGTAGATATATTCTGTAAATTAAATATAATGGTGGTGTTGTATAAAATTGGTTAAATATAAGAAATTACTATGTTTTGCCTTAGATTTTGCATAATTTGTATTTCAGCTAGTAGATCAAAACTCTCAGATAAAAAGTGTAATTACCTGAGCATTTTATTGCTAGAACATATTATTTGCATGTAAAATAATACAGGATTTAATTTTGTCAAGCGTGTTCAAGTATTAATTATTGTAACATAAAACTTGTAATTTTGAAAAAATCTAACAATTTAATTTTTAAAATTTAAAACAAATATTCCAGCACCCTATTTTTATTATTATGTACTCATGTGAACAAAGATAATTCTTAAATTTAATTTCTTATGCATTCTTAATAACACACTTTTGGTTTTAAAATAATCCTTTGTTACTTTTTGGAAACAAAACTATAAAAAAAATATCGAAACAACAGTATAGAAAAAAAATATAATTTACCAGGGACGAGGAAGTATTTGATACGAAAAAGTGCTCTCACATTAGCGTGTATAAAACCAAAGTAAATTTCACATTTATAAAAACTTCCGCTAATACACCTTGGTGGAGATTCGTGAAGATTATCTCACCATGTGAGGCACTAGGTGACCTGGTGGTCTAGGGATAAGGCGTCAGACTTCTGTGCTGGGGTTCCGGGTTCAATCCTAGGTCCCGGCACAGATTTATCTGATTGCCAAACCCTTCCTTCACCTCTGACAAGACATCTTGTGAATGTGGGGAATGCCAGGCCTCCACCATGGTTCGGATCCAACGTTAAACTGTAGGTCCTCCATTTCATCTCACAATCACCCTACCATTGCACATTAGCGTAAGTTTGTATATTCGAACGGGTACTTAGACACGGTGTTAATAATAATGTAAGGTACTGATCCTGAAACATTTGTCAATATTTTGTGCATGATTAGTGCTTTAAGCCCTGCAGTCTCAGAATTAGTTCTTTATATACAACGTACTAAGAGGCGTACATTACTGGCTGAGGGAGACTAGCTTCACGCAGCCCCAACATGTAAAGCAATAATTCAGAAACACGTGTCAATACTTAGTACACAATCCTTGCTTTCAGTCATTAGTGCTTAGTAATGATTAGAAATTTTAGATTTACATCAAAAAATTTGCTTGAATTTACAGAATACTACTGGTAAACTTCTATATCTTGATACGACCCTAATTGTTGCGACATTTAGGTTTAAACAATACGGGCTTTATTTAATATTGAAATAGCAAATTCACACTTACTCATAAATTAAATATGTTGCTCAAGTTTTTTATATTGTAGTGCTGATTTTGGATATTTTCAGTCGAGACAACCAATCAGGCATTGTAATAATTGCATTAGATTTAACCTTCACGTATCAGAACTGAATTAATCTTTATTAAAATTAAATGTTATCTTTCGTGTAATAATAATTTTGTTTTAATATATAGTTATACATATTTTAAGAAATTAAATTGTCCATTATCACTTTATTAGTAATTAGTATACGTAAAGTAGATATATACATTTCCCTCTTATTTCTCTTCATGTAATGTTTTTTTTACAGTCCAAGAAATGACCAAATAAATAAATGTTTTAAATCTAAGCAACAGGATTCAAATTATGGTTCTTTATTTCACGGGACTAAGCTTAATGAAACTTCCGGACGGGATTTTAACCCCGTCCTCCTGAATATAGGAGCAACACGGTAAAATGAAACTATCACGCAACCGTTGAACAGCGAACCAGCCTATTTTATACTAATAAATCAGTATGTACTTACTTTGATCCATCAATAAAACGTCTCTTCCCCTTATTCCATCCTAATTTTTTGCGGCGAGCAGATAGTCGAAGTCTAGTTTTTTTCCCTTTACGGTAGTCCCTTTTGCTTGTGTTATTGTTCATTGTCAGTAGTTTTAGTTTATCGAAAAAACAATATAATTCTATGTTATTAATATATAATTATAATAGCTATCAGAAGAAGGCAAAGCATACACAACTGTTCGGAAACACAGGACTAGTTTGTAAACACACTTATTCATACATTTACAATAAAAGCTACAACAGATATTATTTTAAACCATTTTAAACCCCTACAATTTAAACATGTGCCGGCTCACTGTGCGTTGTCTCAACTCTCAACAAGGCGAAGGCAGACATCCAACTAAAAGAGCGCATGCGCATGGAGTCAACTGCCTTTCCTTCTTTCTCCGGCTATTCTTTACTTCCAAAGCGTAGATGGAGGATATGGCTGCGCCACTTGATGGCTCAAAAGCATTAGCTTTGACGCGTCAAAACAGCAAAAGGAATTAGCAATTATCTTTACATTTTCTGTTGTGACCTTATCAAAAAATGATTTAATTTGTTTTTGAAAGGTTTTATCTAGGATTATCTAGTAGTTACCCTCGTCTCAGAACTATAAAAATTTAATTAAAGGGCCATTGAAAATGAGCAAATTTCGAGTTTTCATTAATTTTTTATATATATAGATTATCAAGATGTAAGGTTGAGAGTACTAGATAAGCATGTTCTCACATTTTATCTGTATTTAGGCTTAAGTCAAGTTTGGTAAAAATAAAACACTACCTAACCATGGCCTATTTCCTGAACGTCTGTAACGCATTCCAGCGCTCCGGAAGGCGGCCCCCTTAACTGTAGGTCCTTTATTTCATCTCACAATCACCCTACCATTACACATTAGCGTAAGTGCGTATAGCCCGAACGGGTAGTAAGACGCGGTGCTAATAATAATAATAATACATAGGTGCATAGCTCGTACGGGTGCGGTGCTAAAAAAAACTACTCATAAAAAGTGTAATTCGATCAATAGTTGTATTACTACATTAACTAGTTTAGCCTTTTACCTAAAGAGTTGGCTCAGTTACAGTGAGATCGACTGGTGGGATCAACCTGACACCGGAAACGGGACATGGTTAGGCCTATAGTACAGTCCAGCAGGGATATACATTGAACATAGATGTTGAAGGTTCGATAGTTACCTCATAGATGATTTTCAACCATCAATATTTTGTAGCGATGTCCGAGACAGCAATATGTTTATATAATTGTTTTAAAAATAGTAATTTTTAATTGTTAGTTTTTAATACAATTTGATATGAGTTTCATATTCATTTATTTTAAATACACTTCAGTTACAGTTTCAATTGGTTCGAAAAATATTACCGATTCTTTTAGTTCGATAACATCAATGTTTTCAGACGATGTTCTTTTTTCATCTATGTTACTTCGTTAATAGGGATATCGATTTTTTACCTCAGTGTTCATCCAAATTACTGTCCCATTTGAGTGCACTAGAATGGCTTAATATTTGTTGTTTTGAAGAGAGATGTGACCCCATTCATGTATATAAGCATCTTTGGATATGTGTCAAGCACTCTATTCTGGTTTTATGGTGCTCGGGAGGTTGAGGTTCGAATATAAGTAATGTGTATGGGGGTGTTTTTTCCCTAAATGGCTTCCCACTATTCTTCCACGCAAATGCGGGAAAATTTCCAGAAGAATTATACCTTACCCTTCCCTAATCCTGAACTGTAGTAAAACTCTGTAGCTTTTGACTTTTTATTTTTTTAGCTAGCACCGCGTCTTACTACCCATTCGGCTATACGCTTAAGTACTAATTACGCTAATGGGTTAAGAATTGGGAAGGTTGAATTTAGAGTAGGTGAACCCACATTTGCGTGGAGGGAGAGTGTAAAACCATTTAGGAAAAACCACCCCAGTTCACCCGACCGAGATTCAAACCTCAATCTCCCCGTAATCAGCAGTCGAGCTCAACACGACAAGCGCGTTAGCTAACTACGCTACCGAGGCGGTTCTTTAGACTTTATTAAAAATAATAACAGTATTGTGATCAAATGATCATGAACATTTTCGGCTTAGAGATTATGCTGAATCTATGTTTTATGTGATTCTAAACAAAAAAAGTGGATTTTACAATTCTGTCTGTCTATCCACACTAAGGGATAGAGCCGAAATGGTTTTATGGATTAAGGATGGTTTACAGATGAGTAGTTTTAAAATTTTTGAAATATTTCAAATATGGGATCTAACGATTGTGTTTAAAAAGGATATCGGGAGTGTTTGTAACGACAAATAACACTGCAATCTTTCAAAAATGGCACACATGATTTGGTTTAGAATGAGAATCAGAGTAGTGTTTGGGTGATAAGTAATTCAGAGATTCAGTCAATGTTCAGGCACTAAACAATTACATTTTAGAATCAATTTTTTTTTCAGTCACTGAGGCTTTTCAAACTAAAAACTTCTTGGCTAGTTTAGGCGCACTTTTATAGCTACCATGACATTTTAAAACTTTTTTTTTTCCACAAGCGTGTCTACAAAAGGGCCAAGGTAGAAGTGTAAACTTCTCATCTAATATATAAGGAAGCGTGGTGGGAAAATCTGTCAAGAAGTAAACTGAGAGTAACAATGATTTTTTAATTGCGAATTACAAAAAAAAAAAAAAAAAAAGTTACATAATGTGAATATAAATATAACAAACGCGTGAAGCGCTTTTCATCCAAGCTTTTGAAATTACTCCATAATGGAAAGGATGTAATTGCCTTTATTATACATATAAAACTAATATGTATTTTGCAATTAAGCTTGAAGTTAATACAACTAGTGCGTTCAACATTGGAATGCAATGAACACAGTTATAAATCCTAACATAGAAATATATAGCGTCAGCATGGAAGTCTAAGATTCAAAGTTTGTATACAAAAAAATCTGGTACTTCCTCAAGCTTTGGTCAAATTGCTCAGATCTGTAAGGTCTAGGCCTATGCAGACTTATATGGTTGGATAGAGAATTGAATTCCCTATTAGAGCCCTGCTCTGTGCTTTTGACACAAATTCAGGTTTGGGCAATTTAAAACTTTAAAAAAGCGTGTAAAGGAGGATTTTCCTTCAAAAAAAAATCACGCACTTCCTCAAGATTTGGTCAAATTTCTCATATCTATAGGGTAGAGGCCTATGCACGCATATTTTTGGATAGAGAATTGAATTCTCTATCAGGGCCCCGCTCTGTGCTCATGATAAATATTATGTTTAAGAAGCTGTACACCTTAAGGTCATTCGACCATCAAAATTTTATTGCATTATTTTAATAAGTGTACAAATATAAGCTATAAATATTGATTCAATTATCTCAAATCATTACAGTTATCGAATAATAAGCAGTCAAACTTGCTATTTTATCCATTTTGCATACTTATTTTAAGGTAAAGTAGTTAATGCATAGGTATTAAATTTATTCTAGCTAGGCATGTATATGAAGTGTATGCAATGAAGTAGTTACAAGATCTTAAATAAATATAGTTTTTAGTCTATAAGATATGTAATAATTGTAAATTTACATGATTTTTAATCTTTTAGAAGTACTTTTCGTTTTATACCCTGATACTTCTATTTTATATCCTTTTATAGTACAAAATGTCGTTATTTCAATTTTGTTTGTTTTATTAAACTCTACTCTTATTTAATTTCTAACACTGAATTGATCAATGCAAATGTAAATTTGTAATGTCTATTTCCTGAAACTTCTTTCTTTGACTGAACCTACCAATAACACACACTAGCCGAACAAGGAAGTATCGGGTCGGTTTTATTTAATTTTAATTTTGTTACAATCTTACAATATTGAGTTATTTCGTGTTTCAAATACTTCCAAATATATGATTAAAATTGGCAATATTTACTTATGTAAATTACCCTTAAATTTATGTTTATGGGATGATTAATTTATAATGATAAACATTGCCCAGATATGAAATTTAATAAAAATCGTTACAGTGGATTTCGAGATAGCTTGTTTTCTCTTTTTTTTACCTTTACTAAACTACCCTCAATTATAGGGTAAGATATCTAACTCCCAAAACTCCTCGAGGGAACCTTATAAACCATATATACTAAGTTTTAGCCTGATCAGTAAAATGATGTCGGCTTTAGTTCTGAATGTAGACATACAGGTAGACGGCATCGAAACCAACACCGTTTCGGGGGAGGGGGTTTACAATTATCAACATTTGGATCTTTCTTACGAGCAAAGTACTTTTCTTTTCAAGGTGTCGAGAGAAAGTAAAAGGTGTCTGTTTACGTAAAGATGAGCACAAATCATAGTCTTATACGCTTAAATGGTGCAAACACATTTCTATACATTCTTAAAACTACTTTCAACTAAAGGCTCAATGGCACTATGGAGTCGAACAATCACAATTTAAGATGCAAAAAGTAGTAAATATTACATGGGCCACTTATGTAAGTTTTTGAGTTTATACAGTCATAATGTCCAATTATTTGGATATTGTATTTATTTTTAACCTATCAACTATAGTTCTATAGTTTTATGAAGACTATTTAGTTAGAAACCGATGCATATTTGAGCTTTTACACACTTTAACAACTAAAGTGTTTTATTGAAACATATCTACTATCCAAGCCTACTATTTAAAAACCAAAGTTGTTAACCTAAAGCTTAAGCCAAACAGCTGGTTTTGTTTGTAAAACGATTACAATCATTCAATACTACTACTTATAAATCCTTACATTATTTTAACGTTTCAAAATGCAACACGCTACAAATATTAATTTGGAGACCAGAGTCTAGATTCATAGAAATATGTCAAAACACAGTTAATTTATTACATTTAATTGGGATCAAAATCAGCTTAAAGTCACAAGTACTCAACTCTCCAAATTTCACTCAATAAGATGAGACTCTTGGTGTAATATGTTCCATATTTTCTGCGTCTGTTTCCCTAAACATTAAATATTCTCCTTTGCAGTCCACAACACGTGATTGTGGATTCTAACTTTAAGGAGGTGGCTTTGTGCAAAATAGATTGTGCTTTTTGCATTGCCTCAGTTAATGAGGCTATATTATCCTTATTTTCTTCAATGCCTTTCCTAACATTATATGTACAATACCTTCTTTGTGTTGCACATAAGGAAATTGCTCAATAAATGTTTCTAGGATATGTGTTTGAACATATCTGTAGGGGATTTGAGATTCTCTAAGTCATCATGCCCTTTATTGAGATATGCCCTATGAATAATTTAATAATAATACCATGACTCCATGCTGGCATCACACTTTGTTAATGTTTTCATGCAGAGTTTACAGTGAAATTTCCGTTCTATCTTGTATGCAAGATAGCCAGCAAATTTAAAAGATCGAACGGTAAAACCAATAAGTATATAGTCTTAATTTGTGATTATAAAAAACGTTAAAATTGTATGTCTATGGTTTCATACTCATTAGCTCCTATTTAAAAACCATTCATTTAATAACAAAATATGTTAACTAGTAAATCATTTTGAGATACCTATTTATTTTGTATCTCACGTATAAAAATAATATCTATGTAGCCAACAATCGGTTTACCCTGAAAGGTGACATCAATAATTTAATGGACTAGAATAGCCTACAGCGGTATTTTATAAGCCACAATGTTACATCATAGTTTATGATAATTAAAGGAAATGTTTGTCTGTGTGTTTGTTTGTGTGCGATGATAGCCAAATCTACAGCACGCAGAGATCTGACCTTTTTAACATAGGTGGACGGAAGGTGGTCCGATTGTACCTTGAAGCAGGATTCTTATATTTTCAATTATCTTTTTAATTGTGATATTTTAAACAAATTTTTGAAGAAAATATTTTCTGTTTTAGAATTAAGTTTCAGAGATACGGGTACCATGGGGGGGAGGGATGTCTATATAATTCTTATGCCACAAGGGGTCACGAACAATGCCGTGCAGGATTGCTAGTAATTCATAAAGGAAAGCTTGCTAACTTTTAAGATAAGTACTCACACAAAATACAATAATTTAACTTCAGTGTTTACTACGCAATTTTAAATAACAGAGACCCTTAAAACTATTTAAAACCATCCCAACATTTTTGTTTTAACTTTAATTACTTAAGTGTGGGAATTCTAATTTACACCGGGAAATTACCAGTTTTTAAATTATTTCAAGTATACATTAATGATTTTAAATACATAGCATCAAATAAATATTATAGACCTGCATTGGTGGCCACGCGGTATGGTATCTAGCCTTCCTCTATCAAATAGTCATGTTTTGATAGGGTCACATTTTGTGGGGGTTCTATAGAAGATATCACACATTTAAAAATCACTTTATAATTAAAATTTAAACTATTTAATTAGTCAGAACTTTCAGCCTCATTTTGTTGAAAACAATATTAGAAAATATCTAACCACTTGTTAAATAAATTGGTATTTCTAAACGTCTGCAATTCTTCTCAGTGCTCCTTAATAAATAATTGCCGTTGACAGCCAGTCCCTTAGTTATAAAAAAAAGGTTCATTGTGTTTCAAGTTTTCTTTGTAATGTGCAGTCAGAGTAAACTTATTTGTGTGGCAGGATTAGGGTACTTATGACGAGGGGGTGGGGGGGTTAGAGACGGAGGAGGGCGCTACCTAAAGCTTTCTCGGTGACCGCCAGCCGACAGGAGCTCATATTTTGTATCTGCCTTCTATTACATTTGAGTTTAAAGTGAGTCGTTTACAAAATGCTCACTTGATTGTGCTGTAGTCACTGGTGATCGCACTAGCGATCCCAACGTTGAAGGAGTAAAGCCTCGAAAAGGAGTGCAACATTTTTAACCTGGCGGCTGTGGCTCTGTTCTTTCCTTCTCTGTGGCCTAGGCCTAAATACCAGTGGCTCATAATCCAATATTGTTTAATGTCCTGGGGCCTGGCTACCACTGGTTCATAATCTGCTATGGTTTGATCTCCCGGGGCCTACTTACCAGTGGTTGATAATACTCCATTATTTGATGTTCCGGGGCCTTGGGGCCTTGTTACCAGTGGTTCATATTCTATTGTTTTATGTCCCGGGGCCTTGCTACCAGTGGTTCATAATATTCTATTGTTTTATGTGCCGGGGCTGCTACCATGGTTCATAAATCTATTGTTTTATGGCCGGGCCTTGCTACCAGTGGTTCATAATATTCTATTGTTTTATGTCCGGGGCCTTGCTACCAGTGGTTCATAATATTCTATTGTTATTGCGGGCCTTGCTACCACGTTCATAATATTCTATTGTTTTATGTCCCGGGCCTTGCTACCAGTGGTTCATAATATTCTATTGTTTTATGTGCCGGGGCCTTGTTACCACTGGTTCATGATATTCTATTTTTTTCCGAGGCCTTGTTTGTTAAATGGGTCATTCCAAAAATAAGGCACTGTTTAAGTGTTCGGAAATATATGTGTTATCAGTAAATAAACTAAAAGAGATAAGAAAATTGAAACAATACCATATTATCAGCAGGAAACATCTTGACTTACATATATATTTTTTAAATTGGTAAATTTGTTTAGCTGCCCAAAACTACACAAGCTTTGAACTAGTGTACTATTAAAATGGGTGTCCCAATTCACAGTTTAAAGTGTTATTTTGATTTTATCCTTTCTTACAATAATGTGAATAATATATTTTAACATCCTAGGGAAAGAATATATTACTAAGAATTTGAATCAAAAGTCAAAATATGATTTTTAATTTTTTTGGTATATTTTATAAATTAAATATGTGGGTCCCATATTTTTGTCCACTGTGTTACTTCCCCTTTGTTACCATATTATTGGACATTTTAAAACTTTTAGTTGGCATCACTGTGAAGACAAAGGTTGTAAAGAAGATCAGTTTGATTCCATGATCAGCCATTTTTGTTAGCTTTGGTTGTTTGGGCCTGAATTAAAAGAAGTGTGTTTTTTCATGGTAGGTGTGTTTAATAATTGTCCATTGTGTTACTTTTATTGTCAGCAGAAATATATATACACATTTTAATCTGTTCTATAGCAATTATTACTCATGGCTCTATGTGTACATTTAGGTTGGCTTAGTGATTATTCACTTTCAATTAGCCACATGTCTAAATTCTTAAGTTAAGAGTGTCTCCTTTGTTACATGTCTCCTGTTTTACTTTGTACATGGTAACAAAGGAGACAATAAGATAACACAGTAGTCAATTTGATTACTCTAAGCCCTTCCTATCTTCAATTAACTAGTATTTAATATATATTTACCTGGCCACTTATAGATCTAAACTGGTAGCCATAAGTGCTTATTTACATTGTTTGTTCTCTATACAGAAAATGCCATTAACAGCAGCAGAGAAACAAAAGCAGTACCGAGAAAGAAGAAAGAAGGATAAAAACAAAGAAGAAGAATGCAAGAGAAAATCACGAGAAAGGTATCACTCTTCAAAACATTTGGTTAAAGATATGTCAATGAGAGAAAAAAGATTGGTGAGAAGAAAGTGGCGAACTAGCAAAAAACTTCAGAGAAGTGTTGCAAAATCTCGTAAAGAGACTGTTGAAATAACCCCATCTCCCTTGCCAAATAAAGTGAATAATATTCAAGAAGATAATTCAACCAGAGGGCGTAAAAAACTAAGATGGGATAGAACGAAACTATACAAGGAAAACATGAAGCTTAAAAATGAAAATAAAAAGTTGAAGAAAAGTATTGAAAAATACAGAAAGCGTGCTTACAGAGCAAGTAATAGTAGAGAAAGCCACCAAATTGAACAACTGACCCCACGTTCAAAAACAAAAGCATTTTTGGAAAAAAGTTTACCAGGAGTTAGAACACCAGGAATTAGAAAAGTCTCAAAACAGTTGTTCAAGTACCATACATTGACACACGCCATGTCATATGCGTACAAAATAAATAAAAAAAGGAGTCAAAAAGAAAGCTTAAAAGCAGTTATTAGGAGTAAATTGCTCAAGAAATATAGGATGCTTCGAGAGATAGGTTTTGAAGCATTAGGCCTAAAGTGCAGAATTACAAAGGCGACCAAGGCTAAAAGAAAAGTGTCTAAAACTGTTAAGATGATACAAGAGTTCTATTTAAGAGATGATGCAGAGCTAGTTCAGGCAAAAAGGAAATCATCACAAAACACAAAGAAAGAGTACAGAAAAGGTACATGTTAGATACCATGAAGAATTTACATAGTAAATTTGTAAAGGAAGGAGGACACTGTTCTTATTCGTCTTTTACAGCTAATCGCCCATTTTATGTATCGACACCTACAGTTGATAAAAGAGATACTTGTGCTTGTAAGTTACACAGCAATATTATCTACAAAGTATCTGCCCTTAAAAAACTGTGTGCTATCAAAACCAATGACGTGAATTTGTTAGTTGAAATGACTGTTTGTAATATAGACTCTAAAGACTGTATGTACAATGAATGCAATACTTGTGCAAACAAATGTGTTCCCGTTGATATTATTACAGAAAATGCAGAAGTGGAATGGTATGAATGGGTCCAGAAAGAAGAAACATATGACAAGGAAGATAAGGCAATGAAAGTTAAGAAAATTTCTAAGGATAAGCTGAATGCTCCAATAAGCACATTTACAACAAAATTTCACCAAGAAATGATCCTTTTTAAGAAACATATTTTCAATATACACAAACAATACAAAGCCTATAGGAGTTGTTCTTGACAATTTAAAGCCAAATGAAGTTGCTATCCACATCGATTTTAGTGAAAATTACAATTGTAAGCTTGCAGAAGAAGTTCAGGGCCACCATTTTGGGGCATCACGAAATCAAATCACACTTCACACAGGTGTTTTATATTGTAAGCAACATGGGCCAGAATCATTCTGCACAGTGTCATCTAGTAATGAGCACAATCCTAGTGCAATATGGGCCCACCTAGCACCTAAAATGATTTTATAAGGACAAATGACCCTAATATGGACACACTACATGTATTTTCTGATGGACCATGTACATAGTACAGACAAAAACAAAACTTTTACCTTTTTAGTCACAGACTTTTTGAAAATGGATTCAAGCAAGGAACATGGTCTTTTTTTGAAGCTGGACATGGCAAAGGAGCAGTTTTAAAGCGAACAAGCTGACAGACTTGTGTCCCATGGTAATGACATTGCTAATGTTCACCAGTTCCTTCAATTGGTGGAAAAGGAAACAACAATTAAGTTGTTTCTTGTGACTGCAGAAGAAATTGATTGTGTCCGCAAAACACTTCCATTGACCATACCAGTGCTATCTGGAACTATGCGCTTACATCAGTTAGTTGTAAAAGAAAAAGGGTGTATCAACTATCGAGATATTAGTTGTTGCTGTGAAGAGCTGAGTAATAAAGGGTTTTGCAATTGCTATGGCACCAAGACATATAATTCTTGTATTGTTAGTAATCAACATCAAGAAAAAGGAAAAGCAGGAGGCGGCCTAAATTATAAAAAAAAGAAAGTTAGCATTTATAATGATGTTTACTCTTCAACCTCTACTGAAGATGAACTTTCGGAACCAAATGATAGGCCTATAATCAAGGAATTACATAAGCCTAGCTCTTTCAATAAAGATACCTCTTTTAAAGAGTTGTCTACATTGAAAGATCTCCACCGAAAAATGTCACTAGTGGAGTGTACATGTTAGTTCAGATTAAAGGAGGAAAAGGAAATGCAACTAAATATAAATATGTAGGAGTGACTCAGAGTGAAGTTGAAGATGGTGGTGATATCAAGGTAATGTTTCTAAGAGCAGTTGATGAAACTGGTATAAATTGTATAATTGAAGAGAATGATGTTTCATTTGTGCAGTTTGATCAAGTTCTTGAAATCCTTGAAATACCAACTCTAAAAATGAAAGGTGACCGCATTTTCTACCACTTCAATGCTCCAGTTGATGTTTATGAGAAGTAATTTCAAAGTGTTCCCAAACTTCTACTTGACATTATACTTAATATTTTATAAAAAAAAGTATGGTTTTGTTTGAATTAGCTATGTATGCAAATAATAATAACAACAATAATAAAGATCCAAGCCTCTTAAAAATAGGTGTCCCTTGTGTTACTTAGTGCGTCTCTTGTGTTACCATTTGTCCACTGTGTTACTGCCATGTTATTCTACTTTTATAAAAAAGTATTATAAATAAAAATGTAAAACAATGAGTCATTAGAAGTACAAATAATTATGAGTGGCAAAAAAAATATCAGCTGAAAAATAATATCTTTTATAATTCAATTATATTAAGTTTAAGACAATCTAACAGGAAAAACAGTAACACGGGGGACATTGAGTTTGAGTTTTCAGTCAAAAATATAACTTATGTGATTACTAACACTATTAGTTTGATTGTATATTCTATTTGATCAATGAGTATCATAAAACTAATGATATATTCGTAGTTTTGATAGCTGTGACATTTTTTTAAGGGGGGTAACACAGTGGACATATTTCTTCACCTCTTCATGTATTTTATGTAATTTAATGTAAAAAGGATATTAAAAGTGTACTCCTGACTATATAATCTTTTTATGAATAAATAATAATTTCAATAAAAAACATATTTTATAAATAATAGGCATATTAAAAAATATATTTTGGAAAACTAATTTCAAAAGAAGGGTATATTTTTGGAATGACCCACATACACAAATTATATACTACAATAAAGTGATTTCAACTTCAAATAACGTTTAAATTTCCCTATTTGAAAGCGAAATAATACTACGACGCACACGTTTTTACAATATTTATGTAATTTTTCGATTACAAATCTGATCTTTTATTTACATTTTTACAAAATTGTTATGTGTTCCAGAATATTTGTGTTCGTGTCCTGGAGCGATAGCTTAAAGTACATTTAAAATTAAGATTTACCTATTCTTAATTAGGCCTAATACATAATAATTATATAAATTGTATACAGTAGATAGAGGAAAATGTATATTTAACAATGAGAAGGTATCTTACACCTTGTATATGATAATATACAAACTAAATAAGCATGTATTATATGGAAGTATGGAAGTTTTTAAAGAGAGTTCAACAAATATGATTATTGGATTTAAAAAATATAACCTTTGAGATTTCTCTCAACTACAAGGATCACGATAAAATAAATTAAGTTAAAACATTTCTTGAGAGAGAAAAACAACATATTTCTCCAAGAGTTTGTTGTGCCAATATTTTGTAAACACTATTTACTATTTTATGAATTAAATTTATACTAGACTATTTATGATTATTATTACTATTATTATTTATTCAGAATCATAAAGTTGAAATATTACAAGTATTTAGAAAGAATCCAGCAATTCGCAATTTCTAAAAGGGTTGTGAAATCAAAATAACATTCATGTAGGCCTATTAGGTTGGTATTTTAGTTCCTAATATTATTGTTTATACTTTATTACTGTAGTTTTCGGTGTTTGTACTCTACAAGTTTAACTTTGTAACATTTTTTAAATAATAACTTGTATAATTATGTACGTATTATGATATTTGAATTTTACATAAAAACCAACTATAAATTTTACAGCTTACCATAAGAAATTAAGTAAGTTATATTTTATAAAAAATTAAGCTTTGGTGAATCTATTATAATAATTACTCTTACCAAATTTAAATTGAATAGAAATATATTTATGTTTCTTAAATGAGTGTATTCTTGATTTTTTATTGCTAGCTATTCTTAAATATTTTAAAATTCTAGGAAATTTTGAAATTCTCGATAATTCTAATACCAAGTGTGAGTGTAAGCTAAAACTAACTAGTGATATGGACAAGTTGAGATGTTTGCATTATTTTTCATCCACTCAAAATATATTTAATTAAGAAGAAAATCATTAACTTTATATATATGGCAAATCATTCTGACCTACAACAGGTTCAGGAGTGACACGTCAAACGAAGGCAATGGATAAGCTACATTTGTATTATTACAATAATATTCTGTTTTAGAACAGTTTGTTGATAAAATTGTTTTAAATGCGTGAGTTTTTTATTTTTTCAAAATAGAGTGAGTTTCATTACTATTTTTTATATTTTGAATCTAGTATAGGTTTTCAAAATCACTCGTGTAAAGATAATGAGCATGTAACTATTTTAATCTTTAGTATATATACCTTGTCCCCTATTTAATGCGGTTTATGTAAAATTGTGAATTACTCTGGGATTTCTGAAGTTCTCGATATTTTTTACTATTTTTTTTACCATAACATAAATAAACACTCCTAAAAGTCACAATGTAATGATATAGTGTAATTTTCTATACCAGTACACATCTTGTTACACGTCCAGTATATCCACCTAACTTAACACCGCGTCTTACTACCCGTTCGGTTCACACGTTTATGTAATAATTACGCTATGTTCTTAAATCAAGTACAAACACAACACCCCCCAGCCCCTAACCACTCATCACTATGAAAGGGTAATCCCCACATTTCACAAATTATAAATTTTTCAACCATGCCGCGAATCGAGTCCGTGACCCTTAGCTCAGTAGGCGGACATGGTAACGACTGAGCTAAGGCATCAAACTCTACCTGACTAATTGTGGAGGGCAAGTAAGGGAATATTTTTCGAAAATGTATCAGCATTTGCGTAGAGGTAGAACCGAACACCTAATAAAATCTTGCTGCGATTCTAACCTTGATCTCCTTGTCACTGACCCGCCTCGGTGGCGTAGTTGGCTAACGCGCTTGTCGTGTTGGACTCTACTGTTGAGGACGAGGAGATCGAGGTTCGAGTCTCGGTCGGGTGAACTGGGGGGGGGTGGGGGGGGGAGTTTCCTAAATGGTTTTCCACTCTCCTTTCACGCAAATGCGGGTCCACTTCCTCTAATTCAACCTTCTCAATTCCTAATCCATTAGCGAAATTAGTACGGGTAGTAAGACGCGGTGCTAATTATTAATTATTATTATTCCTTGTCACTGGCAAACCAAATAAGATGAGAATTACGACTACCCTTGTTATGGGTGCAGGCAAACTGATAAATCACAAACTGGCCGAGGACAAAGGGAAGAAAGACAAGTGATCTACAGCAGGAGCAATGTGGATCAAGTGGCCGACACAAGTAGGACATGACTTGTACCAACTGGTTGAACAAATGCATATGAAAACAAAATGATTGACAGCCAACTGGTTGACCCAAAAAAAACCAACTTAGAAAATTGACTCCTTACTAATGATGATTTTTAGTCCACAAAATTAGCGTATAACCCGAACGGTTAGTAAGACGCGGTGCTAAAAAGATCCACTAACTTGGTATTTTTTTTCTTGGCTTCTCACTCCCAGTTTAAGCTATACGCCGGATAAGCAATTAGAAAGGTAAAATTTAAGGAAATATGCACTCATTTGTGTGGAGGGATAGTGAATAGGCTTTTAGGGGTAAATACCTCTACTTATGACCGGAATTCTAACCTCAATCTTCTCAACACTAGTAATCCAGCTCAATGTGATATTGACGCATTGGACCATGTGACCACAAATGTGTTTATTTATTAGAGTTTTAAATTATATAAAAAAAAAAAAATTTCACAGACTTTAGTTGTTATTTTCCGTTTACGATTTTGTTGTCGAACACGTTGTTTGCAATGTATTGACTTGTCGGTCAATTGGTTCATTGAATCCATCTCGACATATGTATACCATCAGGTCCTCTCACGTCGAACGGTTGTATATCTTATCACATGGTCCTAAACGTGCCGATCAATTGACACACTCAAGCTTTGAAATATTTTTATTTATTTGGTAAACCAGTTGGCTGTCAATCACTTTGCTTTCTTATGCACGTGGCATTCCAACATTTTTACAGCTTGTCGGCCAGTTTGTAAGGGACTCATCATGAGCTCTTTTAACTATTATAATTATAAAGGAAATTCAAAATTCAAATTCAAAATTCAAGATGGAGTAATCCATTGTCTGTGTTATTTGTACTCTCTTCTTCTTTGTGTTTGATAAAGACAACAATGCCGAAATATTATTATATTTGTGTTTAAAATGTGTGTGTGACTACTTCTACTATAGAAGACAGAAGAAAGGAAGAAGATGTCACCTTTGTGCATTGGATTCTTCCCACATCTTTCCTCTTTCCCTAGGTGGGCTTTCTTCATCAAATTTATTCTTATTCTTAGTAGTTTATTTTTCCTCTTTCTTTAGTTTTATCAATTTCCTTTACTATAAAATTATCTAGCCATTGGGCCACCTCATTTTTGAATTAATTATAAAGGAAAGTAATACTTTTTATACTATGAATAAATAACTAATGGTACCAACATGGTCTCTAAGACGTTACTCTCGTCTTAGACCAGACCATTGTTAAGGCTGTGCAAGAGTGAAAATATTTTATTTTCTTATTTTTATGGTTGTGAGTCTTTTTAATAGAATAAAAATATTAAAATAAGTAATAATAGAGCAAAATTGTTATGTATTTTTTGTTTAAATAGTTTTAATGCTTAATTTAACTTAATAATACTAATTCGTATCCAAGTATTAAGAAATACAAGCAAAAACCTTAATTTTTTTTTATGTAGGGATAATATAGCACTATGTGGTAAACATATTTTAGGAACGGTATGTACCATATTTTCCAAGATATTAATTTTTATTTAATAAATAATTAAACTGAATCGGCGGCAGACTTCCTCATTCATTTACAAATAAATTTCCTATTAGAAAAGTACTTTGTATTTTGAAATTAAATTTAACTCTCCTTATTTAGCTATAAGCACTGGTTTATTTGACATTTTTCATACAATCGTTAATATCATATTTTAAAAACTGGATAGGAAATAGCCAGAAATTACGTGATTTTCACAGAAATAAATACAGCCAAACCGGGCCGTACCGTTGAGAACCAAACACAGGTAGGAGAGACCGCTTGTGTTTTGATTGACAGCGGAGGGCGGCGGGGAGTGATGAGGGGGATGAAGATCATTAGCAAACTTTTCAAAACCAGCTGAGAAAAGTATTAAGGTACAAAAACATACGAAGAGTAATATTCTGATATTTTAGACTGTTCTTGCCTGTTAGCTATTTAATGTGTGAAAGCTGTACAGTCTATTGTTACCAGTATCCTTTGAAATTGTTTAGTTTTATATTTTAGTTTGAGCGTAGGCTACCATTTAACTGGCATAAATATAATTATATTAATCAAGGCCGTAGTAGCCAGCAAATAATTTCAGGGGGTGGGGGGAGGGCATCCCCCAATTGATGGAGGCTAGGACAAATTCTAAGTATTAAACTCCTCTAGAAGAATTTTTTATGGCAACATAACATCATAACTGCCATAGGCTAGAAAAAAATTAAAATATTAAACACCTCTAAAGCTCTCTAAAGTATTTTTATGGCAACCTAACACCATAGCTGCCGAAGGTTAGAAAAAATTCTAATTATTACACACCTCTTGATGCTCTTTGAAGTGCTTTTTATGGTAACACAGCCCCCTAATTTGTACTTTTACATTAATTTTGGTATTGTTTAAACCATAAATAAAGCAATATATATTGTTCATAAAATTTCCCGTCTATGGTCTTGATATTAATCAACTTTTATGTGAGTTTTGCTGTGTACAAAATGTCTAAGCCTCGTCCATTTACAAGTAAAGTATTCAAAAGAAGAAAACGATCCAGAGATTTAAAGAGATGGAGAATCCAGAAAGAAGAATCATAATTAACCGGAAACAAATTTGAATCACTTATAAGGTAACTGTAGTTTGAAAATATTTGTATTTTGTGTTTGTTAAAGTATATGTAGTCGTATTTTATTTGTTTATTTTCTAAAAAAAATTCTACGAATATGCCAAAAATGTGCCAAATATATTTATGTTGATAAATAAATTGTAAAATTTATTTACAGTTTTGTACATGAAATGTGGCCGCGTTAAATTGGTTCCAAACGGAAATGATGGAAAGTTTTTGTAATCGAGTGTGTTGGCTACCTAAAGTTTAAAATAGTCCTTAGATATACACAAAATACAAGGTGATGATTGTATTATAATATAATTTATAAGTTATGGGTTAGTGATTAAAAGCCCTAATCAGTATGAATGCCGAGTAAATTACATGTTTTTCTGGTTTGTTAGTGAGCGGGAGGTCAAGGTTTGAATTCCGACTTGGTGTAATCTACTAAAGCTTCTTTTAGTAACAGCTTCCCACGCTTCCTCCACACAAACGCGGTACTTTTCCTCTCTATTCTACTTTACTCACTCTTACCCTATTATAATAATTAAATGTGAATAGCTTAGATGAATGGTAAGACGTTCTGTAATAAATAAATAACTATGTAAAATATATATATATTTAATGGTTTTTAGGACTTGCGCTCAAGAAAGTGAAGACTTTATACCAACTGCAGGAACCTCCAATTCCAAAGATATGCAGGCAGACACATACTTTTTTGATAAGATGACGAATTGGAGGATTTACTACCGAATGTGGAACATCCTTCACTCGTTAGTGAAAACACTATTTCAAAATATGAATATAGTAATGAAAATATCTTACCACCACTTTTCATAGAAAATATTGAAAGGTTGAAAGAACACAGGATTCTTCCACTACGGGTCACCAAATTATTGATGTAATGCCTTTTTCTAAACAGATAATTAAATTATATGAATTCTCCAAATCATGTACGTTAGGTCACTCACCATAAACTAGAAAAGGAAATAAGACATGGGCTTGAATTTACTCCGGTTTATTTTGTGACAATTGTGATGGTAAGCAATGCATTACCTCAAAACAACTCGTAAAAATTAACTATTTGTTGGGAGAAGAACACATTTAACTCTAAATACAATTGAAAATATTTATGAGGCTAACCTATAAATTCTAGAAGCATCTAATTAAAATAAATCCATATTAGTATAACTCCAAATAAATGAGAGAGGCATCCATTTTTTTTATCTGGGGGTGGGAAGCTCCAAATATCTTTTAGAGAAATCTTATTTAAAAAAAATGTCAGACGATGATATGGGAGGGAGCTTGGTAAAATCCTAGTGGCCCCCCTGATGGAAATGTCTAGGCACACCACTGGCTTAACGAAAGGGTAAATTTGATGGACCAAGATATAATGGAACATGCATGATGTAGTAGGCGTTTGGATTAGTAATATATTTTTTTAAATACTAACATAAAATAAATGTGTTTCAAAGAGTAAAAGCTAAAGCTTCTTGGTTCAAGTGTTTGTATTCATCAAGGTTACGAAGCATAGTATAAACTTTGTCATATTAAAATGTTTAGTTTATAAACTAGGAAGTATCAAGTCTACTTCCTCACTAAGCAAGTGTTGGTGTTAGAGAGTGGTGATACAATTTTAGCTACGCATGAGTTGACAGACAGCCCTCAGTGAGCAGTTTTCTGGTTGCTGAGTAGTGTCCAAACACATACCAGGGTAACCACTCTTTTACTTACTAATATCAAGATACAGTATTGTAATCTTGAAAAAAAAAAAAGTGTCATGATATTGATGAATTTTTACTTTTTTTATAAACTCGAACTCAAATAACTAGTTTTCACAATTCTGTTTTGTCCCCATGTCTATCTGTTAACCTGTCCCTGGCCACGGATCGGATACGGTTTGATTGATTTCTTCATACTTGATAAGTTATAGGGCAACATCTCAACAAGTTTATTTTATTTTGACCCTAGCCTTCAAATTTAGGATAGTTTACAAATGAGAGATTTTTTAATGCATTTTTTTTTCAAAACTGGATCTAAAGATTCTGATTAAAATGCAAACCTAGGGAGTAATTATTATTATTATTATTATTATTATTATTATTATTATTATTATTATTATTATTAGCACCGCGTCTTACTACCCGTTCGGGTTATACGCACTAGGGAGTAATTTATCTCACAAATAACGTACAGGCTATTTGGTTTTTTGGTCAATAAAATTTTGAAATGGAATGAGTGATTTTTCAAAAACTTGAAATATTTTAAAAAGAGAGTTGATGTAGGTATCTTGAACTTGTTTGAGATTAAAACAACACACTGCTGCTAGCAACAGATATACTAGCCTATATCAAGTAATGTTTTGTCAATAAGTGATTTAACAATGTTACTTGTAATTAATTGCGAGGTATATATCCAATGTAATATTTTGTTAGGACGTGAATTATGAGTGTTACTTGTAATGAATTGTGAGAGATAGAGCTAGAGTAATATTTTGTCAGTAGGTGATATGAGTGTTATTTGTAGTTAATTGTGAGGGATATACCACAAGTAATATTTTAAGGGTGGCCACTCACCAGTAAAATTGGGAAAAATCCTGGGAAATGTTCTTGAAAATTTGCCATCATTTGAGAATTTAAAGGGGAGGACCACTATAAATAGTTTTTGGGCATACACATTTAAACATTTGCCATGGGAAAACCACTTTAAATATATTCTGGAAAAATTAAATTTAAAATATTATAGGTAAGGTAAACTATAATTAGCGTTTAGGGGTATCCAAATATCAAAACAGTTCTAGAGGAGGATCACTCCAAATATCTCGGAAGGAATCTAATTTTCAAAATATTACTGGACAAGGACCTTTCAAAATGGATTCTAAGGGTATTCAATTTTCACAAAATATATGGTGTTGAGTCCCTGGAACTCCTGTTAATTGGAAGAAAGTTCCTTTAAAAAAAATGTATACACCCCTACACAAATAAAGTTACACCGCCACTGGGTGAATCACCTTTTGTACATGTATAGGCCTATGAATACTACTGTTTATCTTGCCTAATCTCCACTTTTAGTTGAGCACACATCACAAGTGCAATAATGGCCTTTTGGTACAGACCTTAATGGTTATATTATAATTATTATTATTATTATTATTATTATTATTATTATTATTATTATTATAAGTTGAGAATGTAGAGTAATATCATGGATTTACCCTCGTTTTTAGTGGGAGAGTAAGGTCCTGTTTATGATGGATCTTGATAAAGTCTCCCAACAGGAGATGGTCAGATTTTTTTTTTATGCATGGACTTCTCTAATAAATGTGTGTAGTACTGCAATCTATGGTGGTAGAACAGAGGCTTGGGGGGAGGGGGGGACAAGAGGGTCCTCGTTCCCCTGAAAAGAATCTCAGCTGGAATAAATCCCACCCCCCTAAATATATTTTAAATCCTCTGATATTATCGAAAATGAAGTTGAAAGATCTTGCATTAACCTCAAAATAACTTCTATATACATTCAATTATCAAATGTTTTCCAGAGAAGACCACCTCAAAGTTTCTAGAGGCATCTAATTTTCGAAAAAAATTCAAGCATGGAGCAGTCTAAATATTTTCTAGAAGCACCTAAATTTTAAACATTTTTGGAGGAGAACCCCTTCAAATAGCTTTCAGGAGATCTAAATTTAAAAAAGTAAACTGGTTGAGGACTATTAAAAATAGCTTCTGGAGGTATCCAAACTTTAAAAAAAATTCCGAAGGACGCTACTCAAAATAGGTTCTAGTAACATCCAAAGTTCTAAATAATTTGGAGGGGGGACTACTCTAAATATCTTTTAAAAGAGTATAATTTCAAAAAAGTGGGAAAGGACCACTTCAAATTAGGGACAGAGATAACGATAAGTGGAGTGTAGAGAGGGGTGATTGCCCTTCTTGGAATAAATTAGCCCTCTTCTAGATTTAGTTCACACCTTCTGATATTCTCAAATATGAAGCTAAATGACTTTAATAAAAAGCCAAATAACTTCTTAAGACATTTAATTTTCAAAAATGCGAGAAGTGATTGAGGTGACGACGACCCCTGCAAATAGTTTTTAGAGACATCCAGTTTTAAAAATTTGCTGGAAGGGAAGCACTCCAAATAGATTATGCATGCATATAATTTTCAAAAATAGCCCAGGTGACAATGCAAAATAGATTCTAAATACATTCAATTAAAATATAATACAGGTGAGAATCTTTCCAAATAAAGTAATATTTAATCAAGAGATAACAACGTTAATAAGGCTACTTGTGAGTGATGTGGTTAGAGAATTGTGTATATTTTTGTTGATTATTTTATTGTTATAAAAATAATAACTTTAATATTTGTATTAATTCCTTGTATTTTCTTCTTAGAGAACATACCCTTTCTGCTATTATTTTACAATAATTTGGTTTACATTTTCGCTGTATATTATGTATATGATTTACCAACATTTAATTGTTTTTATTTGTACATTAAACAGAAGGGACATTGTTTATTTAATGTTAAGTAAAGCGCACTATTTTAATCGATTGACATTATTATTAACGGATGACAGCCGTTCACTGTAATATAACTAAATATATAGTGGAAAAAGAACACCTGGATACAAAAATAAAACACCTAGCTTTTGGCTTAGCGAGTTCTTTATTCGATATCTATTAACTTGTGGTCCACTATTATATGGATCCATCTCAACGTTTGTCTGCCAGTTTTTTGTTGTCGACCAATTGGCTGTCTATCACTTTGTGGTTCTATGTACATATTTTTCGACGAGTCGACGGCCACTAGTTACCTAGTCTATCAAATGTTTGTTAATATTTTGTCGATCAGTTGGTCGTCTAGCACATGGTCCTACCCTTATCAACAACTTGGTCTAAGTACTCCTTCGTGTAGATTACTTGTTTGTCGATCACTTTGTTCACACGTATCGACCAGTTTATTGTTGATTAGTTTTATGCACCCAAATTGGTCAACTATTCGTGTGTATATCACTTTGTCCTCGTTTGCATGAACTAGTCAGCCATTAGGTCATTCTAGGGTCAGATAATTAACTCACCAAGCATTCCAAATATTTGTATACTTTTTGTCGACCAATTGGCTCTTTATCACATGGTCCTACTAACATCGACCATGTGATCGACACGGCTTTTGCATGACAAGTCACTTGTCTGTCGACCACTTTTTACACACATGTTGACCAGTGTGCTGTCGATCAGTTAGCTGGAGCCCCAATGTCGGCCAGTTTGCTGTCACTTTGTCCACCTAAGCATGAACTTGTCAACCAGTTGTTCCAAATCGTGTCGGCTACATGTCTCATCTAGCCTTCGAGATATTTTTTACAGCTTATCGACCAGTTTGTATGATGACAGTGTAAACAATATGAACCTGTAACTAATTTTGTTTACAAATACAACTATAGTACTTAGGCCTAGAAATTTAAATCATATCATTAATGGCAAACAGTCCTAGTTAAATATAATTGTGTCCAAAAATATCAAGATCATTACACTTATTGTATTTCGTTGAATATCATATTAAAAAAAATGTTTATCTTAAATTTAAAAAAACCTTTAGTTAATGTCATTTTTATCCCACATATTCCAAAAAGTGTATTTAATTTTGTATATTAACTTGTTGGAATATGTAATCATCTTACAAACAGCACAGTTAATTTGTTCTCATTAGCACTAAAAGTCATATATTTATTCGAGTTTCCCTGGCTAGGCCAGGGGAGGATCCGGGTGGGGCTGGGTGCGATCGTCCCCTCCTGCATAGAAAATAATCATAAATATCGAAACCAATACTTTAAAGTTGTAAAGAATGACTGACTAACACCTTCCTCATCCTATCTTCTACACGACCTAATCAAAATTAGGCAACATCTTTCAACTTAGCTCTAGAGCAAAGAAAGGAGAGTAAAACTACAATGTTCTAGTATTAATATTAAGTTTAGTATCAAAATACATATTTTTTCTTTTATTACTAAAACACTTTAGACCTATGTACAGTATATATTTATTATTTTTATTTTGACGGCGAATTTTTGTTTTATGTTATTTTTGTATTAAAATTACAAATTGGTTAATCTAAATTGTGTTCTTTCTTATAGTATTATTATTAAATTAATTGTTAATTTCAATTAGTTTGTTAAACTCGCAATATTATAAATTAAAATATTTATTAATAAACATTATTAAATTTATCCTTGAAGGAGCCTTGTAAAAACCAATTTACCTCTACAACTAGCCCTGGATCCACCCTTGAGCTAGGCGTAGTTAAAAGTATTTGTCCTTCTAACGATAGCATTGTATTCCACCAAACCCCCCTGTAAACATTTCCTGTTAGGCTACTAATCCCCTCTTTCCTTACTTTTATTTGTACTCAAAGTGAGAAGTTAAGTAAGAGTGAGAGGTAATGATACTGTCTCCCTCTTTAACCGGGCCGTCACGAGCACGACAAACCGATAGTACTACACTCTATCGGAATATATCTGTCCCTAGCAGCCTGTGTACAACCATAAAGAAAGGAATATCACTAGAGTGAACCAAGGATAGGGCAAAACTCAGTCCATTTTAGAACAATGAAAACTGTAGTTCTGTCGAGTCGCCGCAGAGGAGCGCTAACAAACGTACTTTCAATTTTAGACTCGCATTTTCGCGCCACAAAACCATTCATTGTAAGACTTGGTTTCCTATGTAGTGTGTGGGTTTTCTTAGAGGAACTGGCAACGTTGTAAATGACCCATCATCATTGTAAAAGATAATAAACCTGCCCCAAAAGGAGACTTGCAAGGGCGAGGAAGAAGTGCTTACAATGTCACTCAGTAGTGCCCTCCTGTCCTCCCCCCGACCAGGATCAATGACCCGCCACACCGAACAGCAACATTACCAATAATTACTAGAGAGAAAAAGAAATACTACCATCTATCTATTCAATAGGTACTGTGTCTGGTAGAGGATGGATTCTAGTTTGAAGGACCAAATGACTAGTAAAGGAAGAGACAAGTGTGCTTTTAAAGGCTGTGAAAACACACGTTCTAACACTGGAAACAAATTATCAATGTTTAATTTTCCAGTTCGTGATGAAGATAGGAAAGAAGGTTTTAGTTATTTTCTTATTGTTTAGTAAACATATAATAAATACTGTATTTGTTAAATACTCCCACACAAGATCACCTTACCGGACTAGTTTAATAGTATTTATCATATTTACAAATAATCTGATACCAAAACTGATCAATAATTTTCGAAAATTTTATTAATTTATTATTTTCAGTTGTCTGATCTTTATTAGTATCAAAATGTTCTGTATATATGTGTATTCATTTATTTAATGGCTTGATATCTTTATTAAACAAAAAAAATGGGTTTTTTTTTCGTTAAACTTACGAGATATTTACAAATTAATTTAATGAGGTAATGAAGCGAAACCTAAGGCCTTTAGGAAATGTATTCGCTCTTTCTGGGAGAAGAGGAAGATGGTTATGGAAAAGCCATCCCTAGTGTACATGGATCTCATTGATATTCAAAGATTCCGTCACTGGCACCTGATTAAATGAGATTATTACTGCTTTACTGGGCGTGACCCTAAGTGAGGGAACATAATATATCAGTGCATGCTGGGTTATTGTAATCGTTATATTAATTTATATTTCTAAATTCTATTTCCCATGATCTTTTACAGTTTCACTGATATAGTGTTCCTTTTTTATATCATAGCTACAATACCAAAATGTAAAAACGCTTATTAACGGTTCCACTCCAGATCACCATATAAAAGTCCAAGTTTCAACTAACTTTGTAATGATCCTATCATATCCAACTACGACAGGTATGACCACACACAGCTCATGAAGGCATTCAATGCTAAAGTGTTTCTGGAAAAGCCTTCCTAGCCTCCAGAGGCTCACCTTATAACCAATATTTTATTTAGTGTCCCCTATACTCCAAATTTAAATTATGAACGCGTTACTGAATTAACATTGGGTTATATAACATGATACACATACAGTTGATTTTATTATCTATTAGTAATTTCTGATTTGTTTTATTTTTAGTGGTTTTAATTAAATTAAATATTTGATAAATGAATTCTTATTTAGAATTATGAAAGTAAAATTTGTTTTGAACTGTGTGGGTTCTTCTTGAATGTGCCTAGTAATAACTATTATTATTAGCACCGCGTCTTACTACCCGTTCAGGTTATACGCGCTTACGCTAATGTATAATAGTAGGGTGATTGTGAGATGAAATGGAGGACCTACAGTTTAACGTGGAATCCGAACCACGGTGGAGGCTTGGCATTCCCCACATTCACAAGTTGTGATTAATACACTTCTTGTCAGAGGTGAAGGAAGGGTTTGGCAATCAGATAAATCTGTGCCGAGACCGAGGATTGAACCCCGGAACCCCATAACAGAGGTCTGACACCATACCCCTAGACCGCCAGGTCACCAGTAGTAATAACTATCTTTGCAATAAATTGTATGTGTATTTTTTTTAGAATTACCTAGGATTTGTTTTCATACATTTGGAAGAATTTAAATAACATTATATATTTAATGAACTCTTTTGTTAAAAAACTAAACTAAGTAGTTAATATGGAATATATTTTTTCTAATTTAAAAGTATTTGCATCAATTTTAGCTTTTGGTAGTAAATTTGGTGTGGTAGATGTTAATATTTTTGCTTTCATTTAACTGCACTTATCTTAAGACTTATGTCAAATTTGAAAATAAAATTACCCAGATCAGTAGGTACATTTAATAAATATCAGGCTCATCTAGTCTGGCTAGTCAGTGACGGAGAACTCAGGGTTCAACCTCTTGTGTAGGGCGGGGTGCTATTTCTTATATTGTTTTCTAATCTGCCTGATCATAAATATGGGTGGACTTTCTTAAAAATTCTACATTCCCCATTTACATTCGAGTGTTGTTAATAATATGCGTATAGGCTGGTTGGGTCGTGGGGCGCAATAGAAAAACAATTTCATAAGCCTTTTAAATACTAAACATTAGAAAATATTTGGCTCGATAAAATTGGTTTGCATTGCCAAGATTTTAATATAAGAGAAAACCTCATGTAGACCTATCTACAGCCAAGTTTACATCATCACAATAATGGTGTGGATTTAAAAAAAAATCTTCTTTCAACCTTTAGTCAGGGATTTTTAAATTCAATATAAATAAACAATTTTGGTCATTTGTAACTCTTCAAAAATAATAAAAAGATGATCGTTACAATTCTTAAGGTTAGCGTTTCATAATTGAGTAATCATATTTAGTAAAATATAAGCCTATGGAAGTAATAAAAAATGGTAATCAAAGTTATCTAAAAACCTTCAATCGTTCTAATCCTAGTTTATAGATTAATCTTTTCACTTCGTCTTAGTACCCGTCTGGCATATCCACCTTTAATTACACAATTGAAGTAGATAGGATTGAAAAAGGAAATGTACCTTTATTTTCGTGGAGGGAGATGAGAAAATAATTTAGAAAAATCACCCCTAGTACATTCGGCTGGTATTCGAATAGTGAGTGACCTCTCCATTACAAACAAACCAAACACAAGTAATGTTTAACCCGCTTGCTCACTTACACTTGTTTTAATTATATGAAATTTCTTAATTAATGTTTACATGAAAGGGACTAAAGGGTCGCAAAAGAGAATCAATTAGCCTGATCGATGTTTCGGAAGTTGAGCTAGCAGCGCCAATCACCCAATACATAAAAGCTTATTGCCAGAGCTGGATAACTAGCAAAAATAAAAATAAGTAACTTAACAGTTGATATTATTTTAACTGCGTACATTTATATTTTAGTTTTGAACTTACTTATAATCGTTATAATAACTTAAAAATAAGTATAAAACTAAAACCTCAAAATCATTGCGACTCCACCCTAAACACGTCGTAATCTCAAGGTTGGAAAACACTGCGCTACACATATTATTTTAAGTCAGATGACTTTGTTCCTATTGATCATATAAACCAGGTCAGGTACATCTAAAATAAATTAAATGTATACAAAATGTATAGTCATTTATTAAATTCTTTAATTTTTTTTAAAATACTTTGTCTCACTAACTGTTCGGTCTATACGCCCCTATGAACTAATTACACTAATGGGTTAGGGATTAATAAGGCTTAATTAGAGGAACTTCACCCACATTTGCGTGGAGCCAAAGTGGAAAACCATTTAGGAAAATCCACCCTCAGTGCACCCAACTGGGGTTGAACCTCGGATCTTCCACGTCTTCAGCAGTCTAGTCCAGTGATAGAGTAGCGCGTTAAATATTTGGACTTAATGCTCTTAATTGGCATGATGTTAGAGACACTAATAGGGCTAGGATTTAACGTTATAGCTATAATCTGTGATCAAGGCACTTCAAATAGGAAAGCTCTTGAGCATTTAGGAGTTACTGTAGAGCAACCATTTATTTGGTTCAATAATAGAAAGGTTTACAGTTTGTACGATGTTCCTCATTTACTTAAATGCGTGCGAGATAACTGGTTAACAAATGATTTAAAAATAGGCGATGATATTGTTTCCTGGAGCATTATAAAAAAGATGGCATCAGTTAATGCATCTTGTGTAACTTCTAGAGCATCAACAAAATTGAGTGACTGTAATATTCATCCAGGACCATTTGATAAAATGAGCGTCAAACTGGCATCTCAAGTATCTAGCAATGCTGTATATGCATCTCTAATGGCTTTAGCAAGCTCTGCCAAGGATCAAGATAGAAATATTGTGTGCGTTGCTAACTTTGTAAGTCGTATGAATGACTTGTTCAACAATTTAAACAGCAAGTCTCTATACAATTCTAACCCAAATCGAAGAGCACTTTCCAGTTCAAATCCCCAAGTGGAAGAAAACTTAACCTCATGTTTGGATTGGATAAAAAAAATGGAGCTTTGCTGATAATAAAAAGAGTCTTCCACCCACTTTCAATAGCTTCCAAATTACTATTACAGGCATTTAATTACTTTGGAATGATCTTAAAAATGAAGGAATTTCCTATATGATTACATCCCACCTCCAACAGGACCCATTAGAAAACTTATTCTCTGTCTTAAGATATAGATGTGGTAATGGTAATAATCCTACTGCAGAACAATTTCAAAGAAATATGCAACACACAATGTCAATAAAATTTACAATTCCTCCTCAATCAGCTAATTGTGAAATGGATGATGATTTTAACTTGGTGTTTACTTCCACTACAATGCAAAACAATGGCAACACATCATTAAATGACTCTTCCGATTCAAAACAAAGTACAAGCTCAAAAAAAAGGTTTTTTTTACAAAGAACTCAATGTGCTATTGGCGGCTCTTGATGCTAGTGCCTTAGAAGTTGAACACTTTAGTAATACAATGAAAATATTTCCCATTACGAATCATAATGACAAGGGAAATGAAAACACAATATACAATTCTCAGTCACAAATACCACTAAGAAACACTCGAATTTTTAGTTCAACTTCACAAACATCAGTAGGTGATGTTAATACTACTCAGGCTGCACGCGAGCTACAAAATGGTAGTTTAAAAGAAAATCTAACACCATTATCAGCAGCCAATTCTAATATAGAAAACACAACTGATATTTCTATTACTCAACTATTGGAAGATAACGCCACATATTATTTTTCAGGTTATGCTGCCAAACAATGTTTGAACAAATTTCAATGCCCAACTTGCAAGGAAAAATTCCTGGATCAAAATTCTCACGTTTATTTCAAGCCCAAATTCTTACACATTATAGAACATACAAAACTACAAAGTCTTCAACAAACTTGGACCTAGGACAACTAACTCCAGCCTCTGCTGAATTATGGAGTGTATGTAAGTTCCAGTTACGAAAATTTGTAGAAATCTTCGACAGCATTTGTCATTAAAGTCAACTTTTAGAAATTATCACAAAAGAATTGATCTTTAATTAACGTGACCAGACGTCCCGCTTTGAGCGGGACAGTCCCACTTTGGGAAATGTGTCCCGCTGTCCCCAAAATTTTCCATGGGACGCACAATTGTCCCGCTTTGGAGGGTAGTCCATTTTGTGAACTACATAAATTAATAAAAACGTTGTTATGACTCGTCTAGACACTCAGTGCGCCAGCCCAGTGCCTATCAGTCCAGTCTAGATGACGTGAATCCCCCTCCACCGTACCACACCAATGTACCCACAGCTACAGAACTACAGTATTCGTTCTGACTCAAGCCTCCTTCGGAAGTATTCGGTTGGACTCGTTAGTCGTCAACGTTAGTTAGCAGTACACAGGATTATTTATAGATCATTCGACCTACCAGTAACCTAAACTGTGTTTATTTATTTCGAAAGAGTTGTGTTTACTCTTTAGAAAGTTGTGTCGTATGCATTTAAGTTTGCAAACAAATATATTTAATAATGCCAAAAAGAAAGTGCTCTTTCAACGCTGACTTACGGGCTAAATATCCGTTCATAAAACTTAAAAGTGAAGCGAACAGTAGTGATGTCGTGTGTGAAAAATGTCGTACTGAGTTTAGTGTTGCGCACGGAGGTTCCTGTGATGTGGAAAAACATTTAAAATCTCATCGGCACGTAGCTTCAGACCAGGCTGCTTGTTCTAGTAAATCTATTTCTTTGTTTTTCAAAAGTAATGTGCCGTCCAAGAAAGATCTCGAAGTTTCTGCTGCCGAGGGTGTCTGGGCCTATCACACTGTACGAGAAAATCACAGCTGTCATTCCAATGATTGTGCTTCAAAAGTAATAAGTACGTGCTTTGAACCAAAGTTTCATTGTGCCAGAACAAAATCGCAAGCCATTGTAACTCAAGTATTTGCACCATTGGCTGATTCACAACTTAAAAGGGGGTTAGAAAATGCAAATTATGTTTCCTTAATGACAGACGCATCTAACCACGGGTCACAAAAAATATTACCCGTGTTGGTGAGATATTTTGATAAGTTTGATGGGTGAAAGTAAAAATATTGGACTTACGGTCTCAGCCTGGGGAAACTTCCGAAATTATTGTCAGTTATTTAAAGGACTTGTTGCGAAAGCATAACCTAACAGACAAAATAATTTCTTTCAGTGGGGATAACACAAACTGTATGTTTGGTGGTGCAGGAAAAAAAAGGAACAGAGAATGTTTATCGCAAATTGGAAACTTTTTTGCAAAGGGATATTGTGGGTATTGGATGTGCTTCGCACATTATACACAACCCTATATTAAGTGCGTCTGATTGTCTGCCAGTAGATGTAGAAGTAGTGGTTGCGAAAATATATTCACACTTCTATATTTACACAGTAAGGGTGGAAAAATTTAAAGAAATTTGTGACACCATCGATATTGAGTACCAGAAAATGTTGGGGTACAGCAAAACACGATGGCTAGCGCTAATGCCTGCCGTGGAAAGAATTTTAAAATTGTATTTGCCACTTAAGGAATACTTTCTGAGTCAACCTAAATGCCCCGTGGTTTTGAAGACATTCTTTGAAGATGAACATTCATTAATGTGGTTATATTTCATACACAGCCAAGCAGCTACCTTCCAAAACTCAGTTTTAAAAGTGGAAGGTCAGAATGTTTCTGCCATCGAAGTTACTGCGGAGATAAAAACAATGAAAGAGAACCTTCTAAATAAGATTATCACTAGATTTATTCCTCATGTACTGCGCAACTTAATGACAAACAACTGTTCAGGACCTGAAAAAGAGGATTTTACCATGACTATTGTAACATTTTACGAGACATCATTACAATATTTAGAGCAGTGGACAACGCATTTCGAGGACTTGGAAATGTTTGAATGGGCAACTCTGAAAAAAAATCCAGAATGGTCTGATGTTCAACTAGCCGTAGACTACCTTATTGATAAAAAACACTTCGACGCGTCTTCTGATACGGAGCTTTTTGATGAAATGACTTGTGTAAATAAATACATTGAGAACCATATTTCAGTGTGGAATGATAACAAATTAGAATCTGATAAACGGTGGCTTGAACTGCTTAAACATTTGAGAGAAAACTCCATAAACCATCAGCACATCAGTAAAATCGCAGAATATGTACTAGCACTGCCAGGAAGTAATGCAGCTGTTGAGAGAGTTTTTTCTGCAATGACAAAAGTGTGGACATCGGAGAAAACCCAACTTAGGGTGAGCATTTTAAGGTCAATATTAGTGACAAAAATTAATTTTGACTTGAGTTGCCAGGACTTTTATTCAATGTTACGGTCCTCACCAGCACTGTTAAAACAAATAAGTTCAAATACAAAGTATGAGTATGATGATTGAGTCTGTATGAAAGATAAAAATGTACGCTTAGAATGTTGATGCTAAAATTTACTGAGTAAATAAATATAATGTGCTTTCTTTTCTATTTACTTGTATGTCTTTAGAGGTTTGTTTAAACAACAACAACATCAAAATAATTGTAAAAATAAACATCTAAATTAACTGTCTATACGTTTTCAATCACAGCCCCCACCCCCACAAAAAAAAGTGTAGGCTTACGTAGGCTTTGTTTTCTACTTGTTTTAAACAAATTACCACAAAACAGCAACGTCCGAACTCAGCTAAATACGAAACTTTTAACTTATACCTTACTTGCAGGGGTCATGGATGGCCTCAAAATACGATTTTTCAGGCTTAATTTTTTTTTAATCTGGGGGTAGGGGGGTTCCTCAGCCCCACTGGAGAGGTCTTCCATACCGATTATATTCCCCAAACCCCCTGGTATAAACATGTCCCACTTTAGGGCAGAACAAATCTGGTCACGTTATGTATGTTTCCATGACTTTGTCAGGAACCGAGCCTATAAGCTCGGACCCTCAGGAGAGAGCTCGCATAGCCGTGGTAACAATACGAATCAAGGAAGATATGTACGCAGATCAGGAGAGGGAGGGTAGAAATAAAAAGAGTGTCCTTTTTTTAAGACTATGTATGTTCCCTTCATCGCCGGGAACCAAGCCCGGACCCATCCCGGAAAGGTCATGGAAGGTATGTATGTTTCCGGTAACAATACTTAGACTATGTTTTCCAGAAGTTTATTAAATGTCTTTGTCAGGAACTGAGGATTGAAGCTCGGACCCCGGGAGGGAAAAAATGACAGCTGAACGCGGGAATCGAGTCCCCCGGACTTTGGCTTGATACGCCGATACGGAGCTATTCAGGGAAGATTCTCGGATAACTTACAGCTCTTGGTGATTGGTTCGCACGAGAATCAAACCCTGGACTTTGGCTTAATACGCTACCATCATGGAGTCCGCCTTAACCCTCCTCGCGGGTCCCGGGTTAAATCCTCGTGTCCTCCTAAAGATGAAGAAAGAAGCAATACAGATGGAGGTTACCCCTCCCGCACCTTCCGACAACCCGTACCCCTCGCATCCCCTCGTATACCACTGTCCTGAAACCGTCTGTGTGTATAAGGGTCTATAAGAAAAAAAGTATAACTTCCCCTGGCCGCCCTGAAACATGAATGTGTGTATAAGCGAGGGAGGGGCGCCTATACCAAAACCCCTCCCCTCCCACTCTGAGAGAGAGAGAAAAACCCGTCGTTCCCCCCTCAACTAATCATCGCATACAGCGAGCGAAAGACTATAATCTTTGTACCGAATATATATGCGTATGTATCATGGCTGTACTATTTGTTTAAGTTCATGATACTATTAAGAGAGACAAGAGTATCCATTTAAGGAAGATATGTATGCAGATCAGAAGAGACATTACATAGAAATAAAAGAGTATTCTTTTAAGACTAGGTCATTTATAATAAGGAAGATATGTATGCAGATTAGGGGGAGGGTTGCCCGGAGACCTGACATTCCTCGGAGGAGGTTTGGTAATCTTCTCGTCATAGAGAAAATATCCGACATCTTGGCTCGGGGTCCCGGCACGGCCTCGGAGGAGGGCTGGTGAGCTAAGGGGTCCTGGCATGGCCTAGGAGGAGGTTTGGTAATCTTCTAGTCATAGAGAAAATATCCGACATCTTAGCTCAGGGTCCCGGCATGGCCTCGGAGGAGGTTTGAGGGTCCCGGCATGGCCTCGGAGGAGGCCGGGAACCGAAGCCCGGACCCAGAGAGCTCGCGTAGCCGGGAACCGAAGCCCGGACCCCTCGCGTAGCCTTCCACGTCCCCACAAACTCTCGCGCACTGCCTCCCCCCACCCCCTCTTGACTCCCGTGACTCAGAACCATCCCCCTCACCCCTCCTCCTCCCCTCACCCCACCCTGACTCTGCCCTGTAGCATGTATGCATGTATAAGGCGAGGGAGGGGAGGGGGAGGGGGGCGCGCGCGACCTCCACCATACTTCATCTTCCCCCACCCTTCATTTCCCCTACCGGCACTCACACCCACATACACATTTCCCCTACCTGCCCTCATACATGAAACTATATCTTACTAATGATATTGTTGTATGTACTATCATAATTAAAAATTATATCTTTTCTTTGACTTTCTTTTGAAAACATAGATGAAAATGCATCAATTAGTGTGGAATAAACCCAAGAATCTACCCTCAATCTTTCGAAAGAAGTGTTATATAATTTCACTACAATATGCTTACTGTCAAATGGTAAATGATAAATACCTACTACATGTCGCAAATTGTCCATAACACAAGAATAATATGGAACGCACAAGAAAAGTCCATTTTTGCTAGCTTTAGGATGTGGTTAATTGGTTTACTGATGAGATTATTTTTGAAAATTGTTAAATGGGGAGTGTTTTTCATCATGAAACACTAAATTATTGTTTTTCAATATAATATATAATATATAATATATTCGAATTCTAGCATGGTGTTTTGAGAATGCCCCCACCCCCCCTCCACCTCAATTAACTCACATCTCTTTATCCACACAAATTAGGATGGATTTAATATGAATTCTACCTTTCTCATTCCTACCCCGTTGGCGTAATTAACATACCTTCTCGTAACACGATCGGGTAGCAGGACAGAGTGAAAATAATGTTATATTTACTACACACACATAAAAAGAAATAATGGGCATGAATGAGTTAGGAGTATTGCTTGTACATCAGTCACACCTTGAACCTTGATACTTGCTATCAAGATTATTTACTTATAATAGGAAATTGTTTGAAAATACTGTTTAAAAAATAAATAATTATCTGCGTAGGCCTAATGGTACATTCTTAGCTAAATTGCCTTTAAATAAACTATGTTTAATTTCAACTTTTAAAATGAAAAGTTAAAATGTTGTCCTAGCAAAATATATTTGCCAAGTTATATATTAATTATGAATTGAGATGTCTTGCGGATTTGGAAAAAATATGGTCCTAGCAAGAAATTTAAAATGTTTAGGCAGAAATATCACAAAACCATATTTGAAAAAACTATACATCCATTTAATATTGCAGTTAATTTAAAATCGTTTTGTTATCATGACTATTATAAGATATATTTAGTTTAAGTTACGTTGTTATTTTAATTTTATTTTAATTCTAGAAGGTGAAAAAAGCCTTTTAGTAAAATAGTATTATCTTATAGTTTTGGTGTGACATTCATATTTTTCTACTATCTATAAAATATTAAACCACTCTTTTTCTTGATTTTTTTCGAAATAATGTGCATATTTCGCAACATTAAGAACTTTACCAAATATTTTAGGTTTAATACAAACGTTTTAATTTTAACAAAGGCACACCTGTACAAAATATAGTTCAATATTCGTTGTACCGTTAGAATTAATTTTGGTATGTGTATGTGCAATGTATGTATTTCAAAATACCGCCCGCTGGTAATCCACATGTTTACACAAATGTGATAAGAGTTTATTTTAGTAAGGTAGAATTTATAGGAAGTGTATCTGCATTTTCGTGGAGGGAGAGAGAAAAACTATTTAGTAAAAACCACCGTGATTACACTTGGCTGGAATCCTAGTTCATCTCCCTGTCATGCAATCCATTTTATTGTGAGAGTAACTAACGCCTTAAGAGATGAACCATGAGACCACCGATCTGGGTGACCTTCCTTTAAATGTTTGAAAACGCTTTAGATAATAAAATATAACCAAAGATATTTTACGGAAGGGACGAGAAGTTTGTTTCATATTAGATTTTTTTTATACGTGTGATTGTGTTACACAAATATGATAAATTTAAAAATACAAATTATAAACACTACAGAACTTATGGACAAGATAAAGTAAAACACTCAAAACAGTAGCTAATGAAAAAAACCCATTAATAAAACATTTTTAATAGTTGACTTACCTTTAATTATGAAATATTTTTCTTATAATAAAAGTAATCACAGATAACTTCACAAAACACAGCTATCGCTCTAAGGAACCAACAAATCGTCTCCAAAAATTTCGAGGGGGTGCCTGTTATTTATACCTCTATCCCCTCCACGACCCTTCTCCTACCCAAAATGTTGGCGAGTGAGAGAGAGGTTGTCTATGGTCCCTGGATTTCAAATGTCACAAGAGCTGCTAAAACCATATATAATTTTTTCAATAGGGAGGGAAGGATTAAGTTTTGCTTAGTTTTATGCTTATAATACTAATAAAAATAAGTAAAACTTAAGCATTTTTAAAACAGAGAATAAAAAGATGAAGAAAATATACATTTTAAATAGTTTATTGTCCAAAGGTCACTCGGTAAATTCTAATAATAACGTTTAGTTATATTTAATTATCTAAAAAAGGGGGGGGGGATCGAAAAAAAGATAATGGCCTCGTTTAATATCACAACTGAGCTATATAGGTAGCCACATCCTACTAATAGGGTCATACAACAATCGGGTTTTAAGCCGAGGTGAACGTGTGAAATGGTCATCTATTTCAAATATATCAGACCTGCATCGGTGTTTGTATGGTCTAAGACGTCATAGTTGTATTGATTAGGCTATCCGTGTTGGTGAGGCCATGCTTCGAGTCTTGGTCGGGTGTAATGAGGACAGTTTTTATTAAATTAATTGCCACTCTTCCCACATTTCCTCCAAGTTGTATAATAATTATTCATCAATGTAATTTTGCGGATAGATTGGACGGGTACACATAACATTAGCTATCAGAAACAAAACCAAAGGTCCATAATAACTCAAATTCTCACACGTCCATCACATACATCACTCACTCACTGATCAGACACCAATCCATCAAAAGTTTGAAAAGAAAGAAGATCAAATCCCGCAAAAAAAAAAGTAGGTCATGATTTACCCTCATATAAACCCCATTTTGTTTTACGTAGCTCTCGCTCTCTTTGAAAATCTCGTGAACCCTAGATAGGTCTTCTTTGTAGAAGTAAAAGGTTAAATACATTCTCTTGTGCTAGGGCAGTCTTGGGCAAGCAACGGCCGCGGGCTGCATCCGGCCCACGACGTCAATTTGTGTGGGCCACACACAAATTTAAAATGTTCGTGATTTTGAACAGTTGCATACATCCAAATAACGATAACAGTTTGAGTAATTACTAAACAACAATTAGTTATTCTAAGAAGCAACACGAGTCATGACATATTTAATTTTATTAACTATGAAATATTAAATTTTATCCGCTATTTTCTTTGTGTACCATAGTTATATAGTTATGTCACTAATAAATGTATTTTTGTGTGAAAATCTAGCTTATTATTAAAGTAAATTTAGATTGTTGTCACGTGTGGTCCACTAGAAAACTTAAGAGATGTGCATATAGGCCTTGGGGAGAAAAGTTTTCCCTCCTGTGTGCTAGAGCTAAATATAAGTGGAAGTGGGATAAGGGGAGTCAGCCCCTAACAAATTTGAAGGAATCAAAGCAATAAATATCCCTGCGGCTTCAACAAAACCTAAGTCTTTTGCACAATTGAATAAACAGTCCATCGTTGTCACGGCATTTAAAAAAAAAGCACCAAACACCAAAGAAGATGACTCAATTACTGCCGCAGAGGCAAGATTGCGCTAATAAATTGGCTAGTGTTATATTTAATGACTCTAGTATCGCAACAACAAAAACTGCATGGGGCAGAACTAAGACTAGCAGTATTGTAGAAAATATTCTAGTCCTAGTTACTCAGGAGAAACTTATCTTTGACATAAATCAATATAGATATTATTTGGTATCGATCTCCCGGAATTATATGTTGTATAATTGGCAACCTATTCCTAAGGCACCATTCTCGCAATAGACTGGACGGCAAGTCACGGGGAAATCGGGGGTTAGAATCTCAGTCAGATTTATTGAGAGTAGTTTTCATCAATTGTTTCAACTCTCACTTCACACAAATACAGGTACACATTCTATAAATTCCACCCTCCTCGTCCCTAGCACATCTGCGTAATTGGTTCGTTACTTTTTTTTTATCATCTTGTCTTACTACCTGTTCAGGTTTATATATATATAATAACTACTCTAATAGGGTAGGGATGAGTAAGAAAGCATTTTAGAGGTAATACACCCGCATTTGCGTGAAGGGGAGTGGGAAAACAATAAGGAAAAACCCCCATCAGTAGACCCGACTGGGATTCAAACTCCGATCTGCCCGCCTTCAGCAGGCCAGTCTACCACCAGAGTGACACCTTCTGCCAGGGGTACCAACTTAGATTACAAACGGACCGGAGAACACATTTCCTCTCCTTTGACGGCCCGGATACCTACAGCCCCTCTAATTTATTTCTGTCCCAAAAAACGAGAGATGTAAAATATATAATATAAATATACAATTATTAAAACAAAAGTTAGTGTTCCAGTACACACACATATATATATATATATATATATATATATATATATAAAATTGTATACATACAGTCGTGTTGTTCAGTCAACAGCACACATCATTAGTATCCTTTCATTCTAGACTACTCTGAAGAGCTTCGGTATTACTTTAAAGTGTTTAAATAGTTTTTAATTCATTTAATAAATATAATTTTGACAAGAAGGATAAATACTTTTATTTAATTATTTATATGCCATCTACACGAACTAAACAATTTAGTGGGGTTTCTGACAAACAAAGCTGCTGGGTTTAAAACGTATATTTTGATGGGAACGAGATGTCTAGTGGTATATTAAATGTAACCATTGCATTTACAGGAAAACGATAAAAGAAGTAAGGGATTAAGACTTTACCATCTGGTTAAGAAGACTTGTTCCTGATCGTTCGTTTTAACCTGATGGACAGTCTTAAGGTGCGGCAGAATAGAAGACCAAATTCCCTTTTGGGTCTTATCTTCCTTCTCGAACTGAGTACCTGCTTGAGGAGAGGTAATACCCCCACCACTCTATTACTTTCCCTACCCTGGCGTGTGTCACTCTTATGGTCGATTGGTTTTCTGTATTCTGAATGACAAACAAAGCAGAGACAGGCCGCCGCCTCTACCTGAAGCACTGGGTTCGCAAAGTGTTTGAATAAACAGGCTACACTGAATAAGCTTTGTTCCTATTTCTAATATACAGTACTTAGAAAACTGTTTTATTTTTCTAGTAAAAATGTAATACTTTTAAATTTGCGTTTGATGAAAATATAATTATCATATGCATATTGATTATTGCTAGGTGGTTTGAAAAAAAAGTGACTAATTGTATTATATAGTGCTTTTCTAAATTTTTAAAATCAATTGGAAAGTTATTCGTGCACTTTCTGAACATCCTAAAAATTGGCTATATTAGCACATGACCTACAAACTTTTTTAAAAGTATAATTGAATATAAAACGTGCACTTTCTGAATACCTTCACTGAAATGTGGTTATATAGGCACATGATTTACAAACTAGTATAAACCTAAGACAGAACTCGAGACCGTAAATTCATCAAAATATGATCAATACGACGTCCCAGCGGAATCTAACAATTAGCTTAGTAAGAGGACGCGTTACGTATTTGGCCCAATTATCTAGAGCAGCGGTTCCCAACGTGGGGTACGTGCCAGGACGTTTGGGGGTACGCGGAATCATTTTGATAATGGTGGAAAGAGCTACATTTGCTAGCAGTGTAAGACAAAATATCAGTCAAACGTTCAAAAGTTATTAAATTAACTCAACGATTTGGCGAGAGGCGGGGCTATATATATGATCTTGAGAAAATGATTTTAATTCCAAACATAAAATAGTTTATATTTTTTAATAAATAAATTAATTAATTAAATGTAATTCTTTGGGTATATTTTTGCTTTTTGAATGTAAAAATAAATGAACTCTTTATTCACCTTATTATAACATTGTTTTTTAATCTCATTATTAGCCCATATTTTTCAGTTGCAACAAATAAATTATTATAATTATTATAATTGCTAATGTAGTAATCAAACATTTCTATAATTAAGGACACAATTCATGAAAATGCCAAGCGGTACGCGAGCGATACAAGGTTATGAACCGCTGATCTAGAGGGTATCTTTATTTTATTTTTTTAGCACCGTATCTTACTACCCGTTTGGGTTATACACTTAAGTACTAATTACGCTAATGGGTTAGAAATTGGGCAGGTTGAATTTATAGTAAGGGAACTCAAATTTTCGTGGAGGGAGAGTGAAAAAACATTTAGGAAATCCCCAGTTCACCCAACCGAGATTCGAATCTCGATCTCCCCGTCCTTGGCAAATCTAGATTTTATATGAATGTCTAAAAAAAGTTGCTTCTCTATTATTATAGTCCCCATTTGATAACAATATATGGGATATTTAGGAGCTACTCTCAAAATGGTGAGAACCAACCACATATGCAAGATTTAATATTTTACTGTAGGAGGGCACTTATGAGGATGGAATTTTTTTTTTGTGGGGTAGCTAATTCCTACCCCCTCAACTGCCAATGGAAGGAGTTTTTTTTACACTAAATACTTCTTGTATTGATTAAGTTGCGACAGAAGGGAGCGCGAGTAATTTTACAGTTTTTTTAGAAGTGAAATTTGTTGGCCAAAATTAATCAAATATTTCTCCAGTAACAAAGTAGAGTTTAGTTTTCTGCACATGCTAATATCAACAGATCTTGAATAACTGTCAAGGGTGTCCCGGAATTTGTCAACCATTTTTAAATGAAGAGAGTTTTTTTATGGTATCTTTGGACTTGTGTTTAAGTCTTTCTCCATTGTGTAAAAATATACACATTTTACCATAAATTTATTGAAAGCGTTACTGTTGAACACATTTTGGAGGAACCCGCACCAAATGCCCAGTTGACTAACGCGTTTTTCTCTCATTGCACTCGATCATAGTAACATAGCACAATTATATAGAAGATCTAGTAGCCATTACAATAACATATATTTTAATGGTTTTATTGTAGGAATAGAATAAAGCTAAGCTATATACAAAACTCTGGAAGTAATTTAATAGATGACATCTTCAATTACTTTTATTGCAGGAACATAGCACAATTATATAGGTATCTCTAGTGATAATTACAATAAAATACATTTGTAATAGAATATTGTAGGAATAGATTAAAGCTAAGCTATATACAAAACCCTTCTAAGTCATTACAATAAATGGAAGCTTCAGTTACTTTCATTGTAGGAACAAAACACAATCATATATAAATATTTAGTATTAATTAAAATAAAATATATTTATAAATAGTTTTATTGTAAGAATAGAGTAAAGTAAAGCTATTTACAAAACCCTGGAAGTCATTACAATAGATGGGAGCTTCAGTTACTTTCATTGTAGGAACAAAACACAATCATATATAAATATTTAGTATTAATTACAACAAAATATATTTATAAATAATTTTATTGTAAGAATAGAGTAAAGCTAAGCTATATACAAAACCCTGGAAGTCATTACAATAGATGGAAGCTTCAGTTACTTTCATTGTAGGAACAAAACACAATCGTACATAAATATTTAGTATTAATTACAATAAAATATATTTATAAATAGTTTTATTGTAAGATTAGAGTAAAGTAAAGCTATTTACAAAACCTTGGAAGTCATTACAATAGATGGAAGCTTCAGTTGATTTCATTGTAGGAACAAAACACAATTATATAAAAATATCCAGTATTAATTACAATAAAATACATTTATAATAGTTGTAATGTAGGAATAGAGTAAAGCTAAGCTATATACAAAACCCAGTAAGTCAATACAATAGATGAGATCTTCAGTTACTTTCATTGTAGGAACAAAAAACAATTATATAGAAATATCTAGTAGTAATTACAATAGAATACATTTATAATAGTTGTACTGTAGGAACAGAGAAAAGCTAGGCTATATATAAAACCCTGGAAGTCATCACAAACGATGATATCTTCAGTTACTTTTATTCCAGGGACATAGTACAATTATCTAGAAATATCAAGTAACCATTACAATAAAACAGATTTTTACAATGTATTAAAATATAAACATTTTAAATCAATCATAGTGTCTTAGTGACAGTTTTTAAAATAAAGAATAAAAATGTATATAATAATTGTATATAAACAAAAGTCTAAAACTAGGTAAACAACAATTTTGAAACAAAGTAATTATTACTTTGTTTAAAAAAAATTTGTTACTTTGTTTTAGAATTTTGTGCATTCAAAATATATTCTGGATTTCTTATTTTCATTGATCTAGTGTGCCTAGGATTTATTAACTCTGGCAATATGCAATCTAAATAAAATCTAGTTAATTTTGATTCCATTTCAATTTTCCAAAAATCATCATCTTTTTCTACCCTATTTACTACCATACCTTTTTTTGTCCATACTACAAGTAAACAGTATTTTCGTTGGGTTATGTGAAGCTGACCTTGAATTTGATAGAAATAGTTATGGCGTTTGTTAAGAACAAGCTCACCTTTATTTTCCTTAAAAACTTGTATTTTCCCTGCTAAAACAGCTTCTTCAGGAGTCATCTCAGCTGCAGAGAATGGACATTTTACCTCCACTATCCCATCCTCACCAATAAGACCATCTGGTGAAGCTCCTAAATAAGGTATATCTCTGTCTAAAAAAAGGCCACAGGGTATTACTTTAACGCTTTCTTTTTTTTCAAGGTCATTAATTGCATCTCCTTCCTTTATCTGGCCATACATAATTGATTGAGATTGTAGTTCAGAGCTGTACAGCATTTGCTTAACCAATTTTTCACAACCAGTATCTGCTCTACGTTTGCATACTGTACCAAAGTTCGATGCCGTCAATAATTTTCTTCTTTGTTCAAGCCATTCGCCACTTTCTCTCTGTAAGATTGTAAGACGTTCTAAAGCTTCTCTTTCTTCTTTGGTTCTTCTTAGAGAGATTAAAAACTGGTCTTTCTCTCTTTGAAATTCCTCTACACTCATGTCTGGTCGCTGCACATTTGCACCATAGTCTTGGTCCTGGCTACCTTTTTCGCAAAAAAGGGATCTTGCTAGCTTTGGCTTCTTTCTACGACGTTCTTTCTCAGAGTCTACCTTCAACTTTCTCTTCATTTGAGATTCCTTACAAAATCTCCCAGGACTTCTACCGTAGATAGATTTGTGGAGTACGTAATGGGCCTTTCCCGTGTTGTGTTGGACCACTGCAGCCACACATCTTACTTTATAACTGCCAGACAGGGAAAAATTTATTCTTTTCCCACCGATGAATTTTGCAACGGCACCATTATATTGTTCCGCAGCGTTGCTGTCTACATCTTGTATAAGGCTGCGACTGTTCTGGGCAAGATATTTAGATGGGGCCAAAACCTTTTCAAAGAGACCTACTTTAATTAAATCAGGAATTAGGTTAAATTCATTTGGCTTATTTTTTCCCTGGCAAAAATATCCACGCTCTTTGCATTTCGAATGGTCACCTAACACATGGGTAGGTCCATTCAAAATTTCTTTTCTTAATTCATCCATTCTCTTTTCTAGGGGGCATCTTGTTTTTTCCTATATTGTATAGCTTTACTGACAGCTGTTCTTAACCTGAGTGTATTATTTCCTATTTTCTTACGTAACATAACTGGGAACCGTCCTCCATCACTTGTTGTAACTATGTCTCTAATTTTATTACAATAATTCCTGAGTAAATGGTTACGGCATTCCACTTTTTCTACTGTCATTGTTTTATATGGCCTGGCGTCAAGTATTTTCTTATACACGCTGCTATCACCGTCAGCCACTAACTTTGCATATCTCACTCCATAGATAGCCTCACTAACAAGAAATCCTTCTACAATAATTGCAGCTTCCATGCTGGTTGAACTAAGATCCCAGTTCTTACTGCACACGTGTTGATATGGATCTACACCTTTATTTTTAGAACGTGTGCAAGTTGAGCAGAATTTGTTTTTTACGCCGATGTATAGAACTTTTCTTGTATAGAAACCAATGATCGCAGCCTGTAAAGCACACATATATCATCACTTAACAATAGTATTTTACAATAATAAGGACGACACTTATGAATAGTGAACTTGAATAAACTAGAAATAGTTCTGAGAATGGGACAATTCCTGGATAGCAAAACATGCATAGTAGAATGTCCCGTATTAGATTTACGTGTTCAGTAATTTTTTTTTTCAAAGGTAAATGTAATTACAAACTTTGGCTAAAATCGAGTTAAATCGAGTGTTTATGTTATCTAAATACATGGATTTTTTACTATTTGTTTATGGTAAAAACCTAAATATATTTGTAATGTTTAGTTAAATAAATTTGTGTATATTTGATTTTTTACAACTTCATTGTGATTTTCTGACACTCAGTTGGATTAAATTGATTGAATGAATAAAATTATCATAATTAATTGAGCCCTTTGAGTTTTAATTTGTGTTAACCCAGTTAGATTAAAAAAAGTTTTTCTTTTCTTTTTGGGCAGCGCTCTATCTTGGTTAGTATGGCACAAAAATTAAATTCGTCATATAATAATTAATACAAATGCCCAAAAAGTGATTTATATTCATATTTAACAGTGTGGAAATTTGTGGGATATACTTCCATAAGGCTTAAAAATAAGCGTTTGAATACGAAGAAAAGCTTTACTTACCACACCCGACAGCGAACTGTAGTTGTTTCTGTAGGATCGCTTTCCCCAGCTGCCATCAGCTTCCACGGTTAATAGAGGAGTCCCATCGGCTGCTATGTGCCCTCGTTTCTTTGCTTCTTCTATCTCTAGCTTGACTGCGTCTTCCATTTCACACTGTGCTGCCTTTTCCCACTCATCTCCTAGGCGATCATGATACTTTTTGAAGGTGTTGCTACTCATACATGGAATATTCATTGTCGACATCATTTCATCGAGCTGTGCATGCCCTCCACCAGTACTCTTTGTTCCTGATACGGCAGCACTGTTAACGTCCATGAAAAGAGTTTCTACCGAATTATCAGGAATATCTGTCCACAACATACTTTCCAATCCACAGAGTCTACATTTGAACATGAATCCAGAATTCAGTCCTCTTCTTATTTCACGTTTTGGATCCATGTCTTTGAAAGAGCAGTGAACAGGAAGATGGTCATCCATTGATATTATTTGTTCAACAAAATATTTAAGGTTGATTATTCTTCTTCCTTGTAATGAATATGTTGAAATAGGGGTTAATTTGGAATTAGTAGTTATTAATGTATCTGGGCTCTTTGTATACCTGAGAAAAAGGGTCAAATGTATTAATAATAAGTCGGAAACAAAACACATGTTTTTCAAACAATGACACTCTAAATGTAACCTTGCGTCTAATACGACAAAAAAAAGTACTATGTATTAATTTATTTGAAACAGATAGATAGTTAAGGTTAGGTTAGACTTAATCTGTCTTGGTCCAGAGGGCTAGCTGTAACTGGGATTAATCCTAACTGGACATTATTCCGGAACCGGGTTTAGTCTTCCCTAACATTATTCCAAAACTGGGCTTAGTTTCGACTAATACTATATTGGAACTGGGTTTAGTTTTGACTAATACTATTTCGGAAATAGATTTAGTTTTGCCTTGCGTTATTAAGATATTGGGCATAGTTTTAACTTATGTTATTCCAGAATTCAGTTTAGTTCCGGGTCTGATTTGTCACTAACAAGGTTAATTTATAATCAGGACTGACAGAACTGATTTCAGAGTTAAGCAAGTAAAATTTGATGGAGCCCACTCCGGGGATTATTCCAGGCGTTATCAAAATTGTGAGGACAACAACATTTTTAAGTTTATTAATTAAAAATGAATGAACTAAAATCATTTAAATAAAAACGAATATACTTGTACCGGAGATACCTACCCGAATATTTAAAATCTAGTTAAAGTTATCTTTTTAAATTGTCTAAAGTTGGCATGAAGATTAAAAATGGGATTTGGTTGTATTAAAGCTGCTCTTGATACACTTATCGGGTGTAAAATGGCCATAATTATGTTTATACATTTTTTATTGTATTAGGCTTACTATGTATAATTCGATCATAGATTATTCATAGTTTAAAAAAATTACAACTTATTATATTTGGGGATTATAAAGTAGGCTAGTATAAAACAACGTGCTAGTTTTATACGATTTAGTATGACTTCACAATAAATATCCTCAACACAAAATAAACTAATAGTGTTTTAGTTTCTTAAGGTGGATACAATGCTCTCATTTAAATCTTTAAAACGTTTTAATTGTAATTTTATTATATATGATTTTTATCTTTTATTTTTTTCTTTATGAAATTTCAAATTTTTATCAAGCTATTTTGCATTGCTTCGAGACTTTTTCAAGAACCAGTCAGCTTTTTGGATTTTAAAAACCTATTATTGTTATTATTATTTATATTATTATTATTATTTTAGAACGTTATTCATCACAAAATTGACAAATTTAATCTAGTGAGGTAAGGATTAGGAAGGTAAGTGATTATGTAAGCACACCCGCATTTGCATGGAGAGGAGATGGGAAACTACTAAGGAAAAATTCACCCCCAGTCCCGCGGCTTATATTCGAACCCCAAAAAAAAAGGGTTGATACAAACATGCACAAAGAGAGAGAGACACACAAAAACACAAATAATGGTCGCATCCATGGGACTTTTTCCTTAAAAAATTAAACATCTTAAAACTATTGCATGCTACTTACATAGATAGATCAAAACGAAGATTTTCATTTTGAGGCTCTGTTATGTTAGGCACTTTTAATTCGCGTTCCTGAGCTCCTCCGTGAACACCCCTAAACAAACAAATAAATACAATAATTAATTATGTTTGTTTCAACTTTTATTTTGAATAATCAATGTGGAAATCTTGATTTTTAAATACTTACATGGAAAGAAAGTGTGGTTCTTCTTGGTTCCTTGAGGTATTTTGAGATGAATTGTCTCTTTGTGAGTCCTCTGTACTTTCAGCACGTGAACTAAAGTTTGGAAAATATAAATTTGGTTAGATTTCTAAGCCATCGCAATAAAATTATATAATGTTAACTTCTCCTTTTTACAGCTTCATTCTTTTTTCCCCTGATACTAATGGATTTAGATCTTTTGTTTATGTTTTAATGAAAAATACATACCATTTTGTTTTCCAGTAATTTGCTAGCCCTTGAGGCCTACGCTTTTTCTTAGGTTTTCTTGATGGACGTACAATCTTGTTACCTTTAGTAGAGTAGCGCATCAGTCCCTTCACACGTGTTTCTGACATAACGCTGAAACTATGCACTTTCCTCACTTTATACAAGACTATTAGCTACTATTTACGAACACTAAACGCTAACCGGAGAGACAACTGACTAACCTACCAAAGAAAAGATTTCAAACCTCTGTAGCAGGTAGAAATAGTTTCTTGCAAGGACGAGTTCATTAGGAACTTTAGGGAGGCTATGTCATTTTAACTAGTCTACTCATCAGACTTCGGCTGGCCCATCTGCCCTTGAGTTTCTTTAGTCTGTGCGCCCTCAGCACAGGCTCCACCTCGCTCTTGGCGAATAAAATTTGCAATGATGAATCTAAAAAAAAATTAAATTCAAAATAATATTCGAATAATAAATCTTAGGCGGGGCCGTTGAGGTGAAATTAAATTTAGAGTGAGTACAAATTTAGAGGTTGGAGGATGTTCGGCAACAAGGGGCGATCGGCGCCGGCCACAGTAGGAGAGAAGGCACACCTCGTCCATGATCCGTGTGGCTGTTGTCATGTGGTTTGCCCTTGTAGCAGTGGAAATCAGCTGTTTAGTATTTGTGATAGCGTTTGGTGATGATTTTACGCGTGTGTAATTTTTTGGCTCCTGCGTAATTTTTCGTTGCTGAAGTAAGAATTAAGAAAACTTAAGATATTAAACAACAAGATCTATTGTTTAATTACTAAGTTTGTTTGGTAAGGAGAGCCTTTCGTAGGCCTTCAAGTTAGTTCCCACATAACCTTACGGAGATCGTTACAAAACTCTCTCCCTGGAATAAGCTTTGATCACCCGTTTCAATTTTTAATTTCTCTAATGAACTTACTGTGACTAGTAATATTTGATGTAATTACACGTATTATTATGTTATAAATAGGATTTGTAGCAGTGTCTCTCCCTTATTATAATTTGGATATGTAAAGTTGAATAATTCATTCAATAATTTATAAATTTAAAATATTTGAGAGCTTGGCGTAAAATTGACAATGTATTTTGGAATGTGTTGGTGTGTGTCTTTGGAGGGACTTGTATTCACCATTGATATAAGTCTGGTTTAGTTGAGGTGATTGGGGGTGTGATGTAGTACCCACCCTTTTTTCCCAGACAAACCCAGTTTGCTCAGGATAAATGTTGTTGAGACAGACTATATCCAAATAGTCCGAGGATCCTTGCCAAGGATATAATATCTTGTACAATTTGTTCCTTAAATGATAGATTTTTTTCCAATTTTGTGAGATAAAATTCACTTACCCCATTAATTTTTCTTTATACTATTTGATTAAAAATAACCTATGAAAGTCACATTATCCAATAATAACGGAAAAACAAAAATAATGTTATTTTGGAAGTCTTTGCAGTAACCACTAATAATTATTATTAGTGAATATTATTTAATTCTACCAGAATTCGTATAGCTATTTTACAATAAATAGGTAAACTTTTTTGAAATCATCTAAATATTTTACGCCCTTTGGAAAGCCAAGCCCTTTTGGGGGGCCCATTCCAACTCTGGTCTACTTGGAAGATAGCATATAGTTTCCGAACACTTCAAAATGCTACGCTGACCTCAAAAAGATCATTCATAGTGTAGGAGCATACAAATAATTGCATGTTTTAGAAAAGTATTCAATCTTTAATACAAAATAAAGGTAAATAATTTAATACTTTGTGTGTTGAGAGTCATCATAAGTTGCGGCAACTTGCACAACATTTAAATTGGATCCAATTTTGATATTGAATATTATTTTATCAAAGCTACGCTTTGATCACTATATTTTTTTAAATATTTATCTAAAGTGGCTTATTATATTTTACGTAGTACGTTTCTCATTATATTTTAACTGATACTTTAGCTAGGACAATAGCACGTGTACTTACTATGCTAAGGGTCCCGGTTTTGATCCCAGGTAAATTCGCTAATTTAACTTTAGTAAACCGTTATGTACGTCATAGTTAAAAGCTAGTTGTAAGTCGTGTGCTTATATAATCCTTGTTTTCATAAATTACATGTTAAAAAACCCCCATTAAAAGTATAATGTTGATGTAGGTTCACCTTCTAGCTTGCAATTTTTTTTTTTAAAGACTCAGGAAAAAAATTCAACTGAAATATTCCAACTGGTCCTCTGGACATGTTTCAAGGCTATTAGTGTTGTTCTGTCAAGCGAACAATAGGATTACTGCCTACTGCTGAATCTTGGGTTCTTCCAGACACTTCCTCTCTCTCTCTTGGCTTGAGTAGGTATGGTGGGGGTTGCCACCCCTATCTTGTAATACAACTAAATTTATGTAACTACTGCCAAATTTATGGCCCTATGAATAGGTTTACGTGATTAAAAATATTATATTTTTAAACTACACACAAAACTTAAGATAGTACGTTTTTGTTTTTTTTAAATCAAACTATTTTCAAAAATGTGTTTTTTGAGTTAATTTTAAAAATTTATGCATAAAAAAATTAGTTATATAATTCAATATCAATTTAGAAAAGTGTCCACACAGTCATAATAAAAAAAATAAAAAATGTATCATAATTGGTTCATCTAGAATTTCGGTCGCAAATCAGTCACTTTTACTGTGTATTAGTAGCTATGCGACCACACCTTAAGTGCTGATACTAGAGTATTGTATTCTCGATACAACATTCAAACCCCTAAAATAAAGTTTACGTTGTATTCATCTTACATCCTACATGGCCAGGAGAAAATCCATTCGCGGGCTGTTTGTTGGGAACTTCTGCCCTAGGCCACTTTAGCGGTTTCATTATGCTTATAATCCGCAAAGATAGTGAGATGCGTTATAAAAATAAGTCCAGCTGGATGTGATATTGTTCTTTGTTGCCCAAGAAGTTACAAGAAATAAAGAAAATATTTAGGAATTACCCTTCTTTGCTTCACTCGTGTTGACTGAGTGGGAGTTTAGCAAAATAAAAGCCTTTAAAAGTGTCTCTTGAATGAAGATTGATGTGTTGATTTCATGACAAAGCTTAATAAGGTCAGATAGTAAACTCAAAGTCTAAAAAAACCATATGCTACTTTCAAATACATTGGGATTAAACTTTATTTTCGAAGATACTCGTATCTTTTTTCCCCCAAATATTTTTTTTATGTTTCAAAGGAATATTTTGACACAGAAATAAAGATCAGGTTCCTCACTGAATCTCTAATACAAAAAAAACTTACCAAAAAGGCTCATCTGAATTATTTATGGATACGTTCAATGCGTAGATTATCTAGTTTTATTCACAAACATTACTTATTTAAGTCTTCCTTAGACTTAATATTTGTGTATCAGTCAAATACAAACTATCACAGTTATAAAGAAGATTGCACTAATTCATTTAAATTATTGAGCCTTTTAGACAACCAAAGAAGTATTTTTACAAGACTAAGTAAGGTATGTGTTTAATCGATTAGGCTTCAATAAGAATATCAACATAAATGTAATGCCTCTCATCACCCTAGGTGTACTAGTAGCTTGATTTGAAATATGCATAATTATGTTCGGGTTGTGGTAGTGCTTCCCTCCAATCATACCCGTATTCTTCGCCAATGAAGAGACCTATACAAATGTATATATGTAAATATATTGATTAGTCACAGGAACACACAACTGAAAATGTATGATAGTTCATGATAACACATCGAGCATTATGTTCGACTGGCGTGTTTGGGTCTTTCCGGGATCTCAAAACTGGGATTCGAATACTTGTTAATGTTATTGAGGGGAGGTTTCCACAAGCAATCAATTTATCATGTGAATATTGCCATATTCCCTTTTCGTTACTCTTTAATTGTAATTGTGTACACTAGGGAGTAGATAATTTTGAATTTATATCTTTAATAGAGATGGGAGGGATAAGTTTGCTAACTCGGGATTTTTATATATTTATTGTCACCCTCATATTAGACAGGCCTGCTGAGGACGGGGAGATTGAGGTTCAATCCCCGTTGCGTGTACTGAGGTCCTTACCTAATGGTTTTCCACTCTCACTCCACGCAAATAAGGGCCCGCTTCCTCTAAATTCAACTTTACTCATCCCTAACACATTAGAGTAATTAGTAAATAAGCGGAAAACCCTCGATCGGATAGTAAGACGCGTGCTAAAAAGAATTAAAAATATTATTTTATACAATTTCTCATGTGTGTCTCCCTGGCCACCCGACTTTTAGCCACCCGGTTTTTGAAAACGCCCATCGTTTGTGCTACGTTAGTGCTGGTTAGTGCCCGATTTTCATCGTTAGTGCTGTAAATTAACAGCACTTATTCACGATTCTTTATGGGTGGCTAGGGAGATATCTCCCTGGCCACCCACTATAAGAAATAATAGAGATAATCAATTTTTGAAAACGCCCATCGTTTGTGCTACGTTAGTGCTGGTTATTGCCCGATTTTCATCGTTAGTGCTGTAAATTTACAGCACTTATTCACGATTCTTTATGGGTGGCTAGGGAGATATCTCCCTGGCCACCCACTATAAGAAATAATAGAGATAATCAATTTTTGAAAACGCCCATCGTTTGTGCTACGTTAGTGCTGGTTAGTGCCCGATTTTCATCGTTAGTGCTGTAAATTTACAGAAATTATTCACGATTCTTTATGGGTGGCTAGGGAGATATCTCCCTGGCCACCCACTATAAGAAATAATAGAGATAATCAATTTTTGAAAACGCCCATCGTTTGTGCTACGCTAGTGCTGGTTAGTGCCCGATTTTCATCGTTAGTGCTGTAAATTAACAGCACTTATTCACGATTCTTTATGGGTGGCTAGGGAGATATCTCCCTGGCCACCCACTATAAGAAATAATAGAGATAATCAATTTTTGAAAACGCCCATCGTTTGTGCTACGTTAGTGCTGGTTAGTGCCCGATTTTCATCGTTAGTGCTGTAAATTTACAGAAATTATTCACGATTCTTTATGGGTGGCTAGGGAGATATCTCCCTGGCCACCCACTATAAGAAATAATAGAGATAATCATTTTTTGAAAACGCCCATCGTTTGTGCTACGTTAGTGCTGGTTAGTGCCCGATTTTCATCGTTAGTGCTGTAAATTTACAGAAATTATTCACGATTCTTTATGGGTGGCCAGGGAAATATCTCCCTGGCCACCCACTATAAGAAATAATAGAGATAATCAATTTTTGAAAACGCCCATCGTTTGTGCTACGTTAGTGCTGGTTAGTGCCCGATTGTATCAATAACATATATTATTTACATCGATAGTATAGTAGCTATAGTTATTTGTTAAATACGTTTAAGTAAGATATAATCCATGCCATAGTAAAAATATAATAATACAATTTTGTCCAGTATAATGGATAGCGATAACATTTTACTGTCAATAATATACTTATGATAGTTAACCACATATAATAACTATAGCCTAATGTTGCGTTAATAAGATAGTATATTAGCGTTATTTTGACAACAACCACTTGTGCGCCCAGATAAAAATAATAGCTGCACAATTTTTTTAACACTCATTCTTTTCGTTTTTGGTAAATTTCATCCCGTTTGCATTTTAAATTGTAGAAATGGTGTAAATTCCGTCTCAATATTATAAGCGTGCTATATTTACTGCGTCACTCACATTTATTTCAACATTACCACATTTCTAAATCCTATTACAGATATCTAAATTACAAAAAAATAATTTGAACTTCAAACTTTTGAAAAAAATAAAGACTAATCTAATACACATATTTCATTTAAAAATTAAAAAATTATCCACAATGATGCAATGTATTGTTTATTTAGAGCATCTATACTCACCGAGAAAATTACACAAGTAAAAATGTATGTCACATATCTTTGACAAAATCAAACAGATATATTTATCTTTAATTATAGTAAGTAATTTTATTAGCCAGAAACTGCTATTTTCCCACTGTAATCTTCAACTTCTTTGGAGGGTTGTTTCCTAGACGAGTGTACGTTTCCATCTGTACGTCTTTCTACGCTTGTAAATATTGGGGTGTATGTATCTGACTGATAAATGAGGGAGGTTGAATTTAGAGGAAGTGCATCCGCCCCGCATTTACATGGGGAGAGTGGGAAACAATTTTGGGAAAACCACACCCAGTAGACCCGACTGGAAATGAACTCCGATCCCTCAGTCATCAGCAGAGCAGTCTAACACAAAGGTGATGCCTTAAACCAGTGGTTTCCAGCCTGGAGTACACGTAACGCCAGGCATACGTCCAGGACTTTTGGGGGTACGTGAAAATATTTAAATAATGTTGGAAATAGCGACATATGCCAGCAGTGTAAGACAAAATATCAGTTAAATTTGTGATATTAGCTCAACGATATAGTGAGGGGTGGTGCTGGTTGTCTTATATATTTGACCTCGAGTAAATTATTTCAATTTCACCAGTTTGTTGTTTAAGTACGTATACAAGAATAGTTAGCTATGCTGTATATTGATCAAGCAACAAAGTTAATAATAATAATAATAATAATAATATTAGCACCGCGTCTTACTACCCGTTCGGGTTGTACGCGTTAAGTACTAATTACGCTAATGGATTAGGAATTGGGAAGGTTGAATTATAGGAAGTGAACCCGCATTTGCGTGGAGGGAGAGTGGAAAACCATTTAGGAAAAACCACCCCCAGTTCACCCGACCGAGATTCGAACATCGATCTCCCAGTCCTCAGCAGCAACAAAGTTGGGTAAATCCAAGGCAAGAAATTGTTAAACGAAATAGGAAGTATTAGCGGCGTCTGGGGAGAGTGATGGAAGGGATAAGTCCTTGAGATTAGGAAAATCCAAACTTTTCAGCTTGAAACTATTAGAATGGTCATTCCAAGTACACGCTGCAAATTAGTTGGCAAAGAAAGAAGAATGAGATGGTGGGATTAGATAAGAAGTGTTGAATTGGAGAGAGTACAGCATACCTGAAAATAAATACTGCATACACAGACTTTAGCCAGAAAAGTGACATCTTACTAATATTATAAATGCGAAAGTTTGTGTGTTTGGATGTTTGTTGCTCAATCACGCCAAAACTGCTGAACGGATTTGAATGAAACTTTGTACGTTGGTAGAACATGTCCTGGAATAACATATAGGACTATTCCCAACCTTTGATTTTAAATAATAATAAATATATGATTATAATGTGATTGAAATGATGTTATTAAGAATTTGTGATTTGATATTTTGTAATTAAAGTAAATAGTAATTAGTGTGACGTAGTTTCATACTAATAAATAATAAATATGATGTGATTTTAGCTATGTAGTTAGATTTTTTTATTTAATTAATTTATTTATCTTACTAATTATGAAGTTAAAAGTTAAAAAAAAAATTATAATTGATAGTTTAAATAATATATATTTCTTTTATTACGAAATATTTAAAAGTGAAAATTAAAATACGGCAAAATTATTTATAGCTAGAACTGAGAAAAACGCATAGATATTTGAATATTTTTTTTATTAATTACCAAAACAGTTTAGTTAAAAATTAAAAGATGTAATCAATTATTGCGGGCGAAGCCACGACGGGTAAAATCTAGTATGGTTATAAATGTTAGTCAAAAACATTTAAGTTGTGATCAAAAAATGTCGAGCACAAGCAAAAGGGAATTTTATCTTCAATCATTCACATTACGAAATAAATTCATATTCAATAATTAAAGAATAGTTTTAATGTAGAATTGTTATTGATTATCTTGAATTTAATCTAACATTTAATAAATGTGGCACTTACAATAATTATGTCCTTGTGCGATAGCGGACACCAAAATAAAGCTTTTTCTTCCCTATCAATTTATTCTATAAAAAGAATAGTCATATATATCAAATGTTTAGGTTTTGGGTTGCCAACATTTGTAAAAGATCACAGTTTTGTTATAAATGTAAAGATATTTAATTACCTATTATATATTACATTTAAAATAACGTAAACTTAAGTTTTCTCATACTATCTCATTTTTTTAAATAATTTCTTTTTATCCAACTCGAAACAATATTTTAAACTTAATTAAAAGTACTTATTTTTCGTTTTGGAACGTTACTGATTTTGTGTAATATAGTGCACACATCAATACCTTTTAATACAGGCATCGTATAAATACGAAAAGAGAAAATTGTTGTCATTTTTTTTACATATAATAAATGATTTTATGACTATTTTAACTTAGTTTTAAATATTTAACTGAATAAAATATTTTCATCAACTGCGTGCCTGCATCATCGTAAAAAACTTGTTTACAGTTATGTTTAATCATATGGTTTAGATCCGTCAGGCGCCATTTTGAAGCTATGTTCGTTAGAAGTTATTATGAAAGTGGTGTTAATATTTTTTTAAGGGGAATAAAACTATATAAAAACTTTGTGTCCGACCTCAAATAAATATATAAATAATATTGGCCTAAATTACTGTGGTTAACTATCACATTAATATATTACCATCTGTTTTCATTAGTCATCCAAAGTGATAGATGTCAGCTGTTGGCGTAGCGATATATCAGGGATTACTTCTAGTAAAATTTCGAGCTGTCATCCAGGTAAACTTAGCTCGTGAATTAATTTTAGTAACCATGAAAAACTAATTTCTCATAAAAAAACATGGCTAAAATAAACAGATTTGCAAAACAACTGAGTTTAAGCTTTTCAAATAAGTCTTTGAAAAAATACATTACAGTTAACAGTATTATTCATAGGAAGAAAAAAAAAGTTGTCATTTAAAAGATAGACGGTAAGAAACCATAGAACAATAAACTTTGAAAAGTGATTAAATGAAAAAAACTAATAAATATTAGCCTAAAACATAATAATTCAGTATAAACGTAGAGAAAAGTGGTGGTTGCATAGGATTTAGAGATACTTCACTTAAACATAATGTAAACTAAATATAATTATTGTGAATGTGGGAATGCCAGGCCTCCACCGTGGTTCGGATTCCACCATAAACAGTAGGTCCTCCATTAAATCTCACAATCACCCTACCATTACAGATTAGCGTAAGTGCGTATAACCCGAACGGGTAGTAAGACGCAGTGCTAGTAATAATAAATTAATATAATTATAAGTTAATGCATAAAATATGGAAAAGATATTATGTATTCAAGTTGATAAAAATTTAGCACAAGCGAGCACAAACCAGCACTAACGTAGTACAAACGATGCGCGGTTTCAAAAAAAGGTTATCTCTATTATTTCTTATACTGGGTAGCCAGGGAGATATTCTCCCTAGCCACCCATAAAGAATCGTGAATAATTTCTGTAAATTTACAGCACTAACGATGAAAATCGGGCACTAACCAGCACAAACGTTGCACAAACGATGGGCGTTTTCAAAAATTGATTATCCCTATTATTTCTTATAGTGGGTGGCCAGGGAGATATCTCCCTAGCCACCCATAAAGAATCGTGAATAATTTCTGTAAATTTACAGCACTAACGATGAAAATCGGGCACTAACCAGCACTAACGTAGCACAAACGATGGGCGTTTTCAAAAATTGATTATCTCTATTATTTCTTATAGTGGGTGGCCAGGGTGATATCTCCCTAGCCACCCATAAAGAATCGTGAATAAGTGCTGTTAATTTACAGCACTAACGATGAAAATCGGGCACTAACCAGCACTAGCGTAGCACAAACGATGGGCGTTTTCAAAAATTGATTATCTCTATTATTTCTTATAGTGGGTGGCCAGGGAGATATCTCCCTAGCCACCCATAAAGAATCGTGAATAATTTCTGTAAATTTACAGCACTAACGATGAAAATCGGGCACTAACCAGCACTAACGTAGCACAAACGATGGGCGTTTTCAAAAATTGATTATCTCTATTATTTCTTATAGTGGGTGGCCAGGGAGATATCTCCCTAGCCACCCATAAAGAATCGTGAATAATTTCTGTAAATTTACAGCACTAACGATGAAAATCGGGCACTAACCAGCACTAACGTAGCACAAACGATGGGCGTTTTCAAAAATTGATTATCTCTATTATTTCTTATAGTGGGTGGCCAGGGAGATATCTCCCTAGCCACCCATAAAGAATCGTGAATAATTTCTGTAAATTTACAGCACTAACAATGAAAATCGGGCACTAACCAGCACTAACGTAGCACAAACGATGGGCGTTTTCAAAAATTGATTATCTCTATTATTTCTTATAGTGGGTGGCCAGGGAGATATCTCCCTAGCCACCCATAAAGAATCGTGAATAATTTCTGTAAATTTACAGCACTAACGATGAAAATCGGGCACTAACCAGCACTAACGTAGCACAAACGATGGGCGTTTTCAAAAATTGATTATCTCTATTATTTCTTATAGTGGGTGGCCAGGGTGATATCTCCCTAGCCACCCATAAAGAATCGTGAATAAGTGCTGTTAATTTACAGCACTAACGATGAAAATCGGGCACTAACCAGCACTAGCGTAGCACAAACGATGGGCGTTTTCAAAAATTGATTATCTCTATTATTTCTTATAGTGGGTGGCCAGGGAGATATCTCCCTAGCCACCCATAAAGAATCGTGAATAATTTCTGTAAATTTACAGCACTAACGATGAAAATCGGGCACTAACCAGCACTAACGTAGCACAAACGATGGGCGTTTTCAAAAATTGATTATCTCTATTATTTCTTATAGTGGGTGGCCAGGGAGATATCTCCCTAGCCACCCATAAAGAATCGTGAATAATTTCTGTAAATTTACAGCACTAACGATGAAAATCGGGCACTAACCAGCACTAACGTAGCACAAACGATGAGCGTTTTCAAAAACCGGGTGGCTAAATGTCGGGTGGCCAGGGAGACACACATAATTTCTCACTATTTTACATCAATGAAGTTTGTTTTAAACCTTTATTTATTTAAAAAGAAAATTTATGCACAAAATGACCGGGCTTATGATGGTTTTTTTAGGGGGTTAACCTCTCCCATCCCTCTGAAATTTGTATATATAAATGGCAAAACTAGTTATCACCGTATTTCTCCAACCCCTGGACCTGAAAACCTGAACTGTTGTGTGAAAGTTATTTTTAGGCTCTAGGCAAGAGATAAGACCTGGTTTTGCGAAATGTGATGGATGAAAAAGAGGGGTTGAAAGTTTTCAAAATTCACTGCTGTAGTATAATAGTTTGAGTCAGTTGACATAGAACCTTGAAATTTAAAGCTAAGGTTTCTTTCTAGATTTGGGTGAGAAGATTTCGAGGGTTTTTCAAATGTTATCCCCTAGACTCTAGAGGGCCAAGAAAGGCAGAAAGATGTGGGAATCATTGATTCACTCATCATCGTATTTCCTCAACTCCTGGACGTGGAAACTTGAAATTTAGCTAGGCAGAGAGTTAACGGGATCTCCCCATAAAACCTGAAAAATCTAAAATTGGTAAACTTCAAAATGGAGAGAGAGAGGGGGGCCGCCTACAATTATGTAAACAAATTTTTTGTAGATGTGGCACAAAATAAAAATTTGGCAGACAGGTGGAGAGATAGCTCGAAATAAAATAAATATTACAATTTGAAATTTATAAGAGTGAATTGAATAAAAGTGGGTGGGGGGTTAATTTTTTTAAACTAATAGTAAACAACTACTTCTCAGTGTGGTTGAAAACTGAAATTCGGCAATAAGGTATAAAGACCACTCCAAATAACAATAAAAGACTGAAGATTTAAAATGGATCAATTGGGGGAGGGTGGGGGTAGTTAAGTAATAAGAAAAAAAAATTGGCTGAGGTGTAAAATTGAATTTTGCCACCACTATAGAAGGATTAACTTTAAAAACAAATTTAAAAAATATGCTATGCTATAGGCTAATATTCTTTAGTCGTTTTCATTTAATCACTTTTCAGATTAATCATTGTCTAACTTATTACCAGCTATCTTTTAAATGACAAATCGGTTTTTTCCTCGTATGCATAATACTGTTAACTGTAGTGCAATTTTTCAAAGATTTATGTGAAAATCAACTATAGCCCTAACTCCAAAGTTGTTTTAGCAGAGCTAGTTTTTTCAACCATGTATTTAATGAGAAATTAAATTATCATTGTTAATATATATATAAAACTATTCATTTTATAGAATAAATTGGTGGGGAAGAAAATGTTTTATTTTTGTGCTCGCTATTGCACTAGTTAATAATGATTGTAAATGCCAAATTTATTAAATATATTTGATTAAAATAAATATAATTGATAACAGTTCTACATTAAAACTATTCTTTAATCATTGAAGATAGAATTTATTTTGTATTGTAAGTGATTAGAGAAAGAATTCCCTTTTGCGTGTGCTCAACACTTTTTGACTAACAATTTCAACCATCTGTCACTTTTCCGACAACAATCAGTGTATGCAGTATTTATTTTCAGGTATGCTGTACTCTCCCAATTCAACCCTTCTTATCTAATCCCGCCCTCTCATTCTTCTTTCTTTGACAACTAATTTGCAGCGTGTACTTGGAATTACCATTCTAATTGTTTCACGCTGAAAGGTTCGGTTTTTCCCTAATCTCAAGGCCTTATCCCTTCCATCACTCTCCCCAGACTCCACTAATACTTCCTATTTCCTTTTAACAATATCTTGTCTTGGATCTACCCAACTTTGTTGCTTGATCAATACACAGCGTACTAAGTATTTTTGTATACGTACTTGAACACCAAAATGGTGAAATTGAAATCATTTCCTCGAGGTCAAATATATAAGACAATCAGCACCACCCGTCTCTATAGAGTTGAGTTAATATCACAAATTTAACCGATAGTTTGTCTTACCTGCTGATGACTGGGAGATCGGAGTTCATTCCCGGTCGGGTCTACTGGGGGTGGTTTTTCCTAAATGATTTCCTGTTCAATCTCCCCACGTAGTTGTGGGTACATTTCCTCTAAATTCAACCTCTATCATCCCTAACCCATTAGCGTAATTATTACATATTCTTACGACCCAACAATCCAATGAACGCTTTATTTTAGTTAAAACTTTGTTAATTTTAAACTGAATTGCACGTCACAACAAAATTAATACTACAATATTAGTAAAACAGATAACACAATTAAAAACCCATGACAACATCAACACCAAATAAAATCTTATATTCATGTTAATAACAGAACAAGGGCTCCGGAAGATCTTTGTAAGTGGTTGGTGGGGGGTGAGGGGGCTCAAATAAGAGGGAGGTCCGGGTTCCTTGCTCGGTAAAATCCATAGAATTATTATTATTAGCACCGCGTCTTACTACCCATTCGGGTTATACGCATTAAGCCATAGAAGATGCCTGAAGATATTTGATGAAGGTTGGTCTTTAATGGGTAGTATTTTTAATGCCTTTGTTTGTCATAAATTATAGTGTAAACACCATTTGAAGAGCGGATTATTATTATTATTATTATGATTGCTGATTTGGACGCCCTTACGAGTTATTTAGATTGGCCGTCGCCCGGAAATCTTTTGTAAATTAGTTGCCTCTAAAAGCTATTATAGCTATTTCCCCAGTACATTTTATAAATTTGGATGCCACTAGAACAGTGATTCCCAAGCTGTGGTATGCATACCACCAGTGGTACGTACAATAATTCTCCGTGGTACGCCTTGAGAAGCCAAACAAAAAAGTTAATAAGATAAGGCCTCATAAAATCTTATAAATATATTACCAACAAGTTTAACCAAAAGGAAAACTGACTTAAAAAGTGGTTGTAGGTGTGGGACAACACTACGGTTACTATATAGTAGCCGCGCTAAACTTATACAAGAAGCATCCACGAGAAATGTCTCCTTTCTACTCGTCATTTTGAGCTCAACTAGATTTGTTACAGAAAGACTTGCTCTGCTATACATTTTCTTGGCACATGCTAAAAATGTATCTAGCAAATGTTATATATCAAAGTTAGATATCATGACTATGTGACCTTTGTTATATAGCATTTCTACATGCTTATAGTGTAAACGCTGCTTAAATGCAAGCCGAAACCAACATTGCAAGCTTAGTTTATGTTCACTAGTAGCACTCGCAGCTGGCAGCTGAAAGCATCGGGGAGCGAGGTTTTGAAAGTTAGGAGTAGTCAAATCAGGACTGTCCAAATAATTTAATTTAGGGGGGCCCCCTAGTACATTCTGTGTGGTCCAACAGCCCAAACTGAAATACTTCACTTAGAAGAAATAAACATCAGAATTGGGCTTTTGGAGCTGACATAAATGCTCGCTAATTTTCACGAAGTTTTCAAAATTACAGGTATAATCAATGTATGCGTGTATTTGTTAAAAATTAATACTTACTCGTTAATTTTTTTAAATTATGTTTGGGCATTAGGTCCTATAAATATAATGTACACAGGCTTGAACTAATCACTGAAAATATTGAGAAAAGATAAAGGCTACAGTTCCTTTTAGGAAAACGCAAGGCCGTAGTCAAGGGGTTGGGCTGGGGGCTCAAACTCCCTTGAAATTAAATGAACACAATATATTTTTGGCTTTATTTATGGTTCAAACAATGTCAAAATAAAGATACAAGTACAAATTAAGGGGCTGTGTTACCATTAAAAGCATTTGAGAGAGCTTCTAGAGGTGTTTAATATCTAGAATATTTAGAATATTTTCTTGTCCTCAGCAACTAGGAGGTTATGTTACTATACAAAACACATTGAGAGTTTCTAGAGTTGTTTAAATATTTAGTATTTTTCTAGCCTTTGGCAGTTAGGGGTTGCCTCAAATTTACAGCACTAGCGTAGCACAAACGATGGGTGTTTTCAAAAACCGGGTAGCTAAAAGTCGGGTGGCCAGGGTTAAACACATCTTAATTTAACTATACCGACATTCCAGGAAGAGTTGGCTCCGACAGTTATGCCTGTAACCTCCCTCGACCCCCAATCCTCCAATGGTTCAAAGAAGATGCGTTTACTTGCTTAAGGCAGGGTGCTAGTGAGCGTGAGTTTAGGGCAGTAATTTTGCAGTTTTTATAGCACAAACATTTTTTGGCCAAAATAAATCAAATATTTCTTCTATAGAAACAGAGTTTAGTTTTCTGCACATGCTAATCTCAACAGTTGTTGAATATCTGTCATGAGCATTGCGGCATTTGGTGACAAACTTTTCTTTATTTACATCGATTTAATCTTCATGTCCATACGATGTCAAACTTAAAAAAATGCTCAAGTATTTTCCTGTTAATAAAAGGGAGGAAAACACACTATGGAGATATTTATACCACTGTTTACGAGTCAAGCGCTCAATCAATAGACTGGAATGCTCGTGATGGGCAGGTTGAGGTTCGAATCCCAGTCAGGTTTACTACGGATAGTTTTCCACGTTTGATTTGTGGTTTACCCATTATCTCTCCACGCTAGTGCGGGTGTGCTTCCTCTAAACTATCTACGTCGGAAGGACTAGTGCATTAATAGGATTTGCGTTTAAGCGTATGATTTTTTTTAAACTTATATTATCGACAAATCCACAGTATCTCTACCCACCACCCCTGGCCCTGATTTTAAATTGAGTATTGTCTCCCGTGTCTCTTCCCGCCATATCCCCATATTAGAGCAAGCCAGCACATACTCGGTGTGGTCGCTGTACTGAACCACTTTTATTACTGGTACTCAACTGACATATCTTAACAGGTTAATGGTTTCGGGCTAACAATTGGTGGTTTTATATTGCCGCGAGTAATTAATTAATTCACAATTAGCTTTTTACTACCTAACATTTTACTAGCCTAGGGGATGACTGAAACTCACACTAATTTAAGGACATCAGACAAGTTGAGTTAAATTTAAGAAAATGAACCAGCAGTAACACAGAGAGAGTATTAAAGAAAATTCCATATGAAAAACCAACACCATTGCACCCAGCTGGCATTCTTCTATCTAGCACAATCATGACTTTCCAGGTCAAAACTAAGCATTTGGCAATTTAGGGGTCAATATATCAACCCACTCGCCCTCCTCCCAAGAACTAATTTCCATCTCATCTAGTGGGATATCATATGAAAGCATTTCTCAGGGATGTAGAAAATATTTATTTTAAACAATAAAATCTAAAAAGCACGATGACATTCATGCCCCCTTACCAGTGGCGTAATTACGGCAATGCAGGCAATGCATCCGGGCCCTTTACGGACACAAAGATACCACGGAGAGGCAATAAACGGACCGAGAAAAATTAACAAAGGAGTGCTATGCATTTGTGACTTGTTTATATCTCTACAACCAACAGTATTCCTAGCGTATTACCCGAACGGGTAGTAAAACGCGGTGCTAAAAAAAAGACAAAAAAAAACAGTATTCCTGAGCTTGTCTGATGAAGAAGTAAAGAAAAATGCTCTCAAACTAGGACGGCGGTATTTTAATGACGTGTCAGAAAGTCTTTATCTCCATTAGTTGCTCTCTTATCAAAACTTTAAAGCCAAAAATTGAAAAACAAAACAAAAAAACGCACTATATGACAGCTCGCCGAGCTTGCTTTAATCAAGTTTTCAGACATGAGCTCCAGCTTTCCTGATGTGTACACACTTATTTTTATTACAATTCCTGTTTCAATAGCAACAGTAGAAAGGATATCTCTCAGATGAAGATTATCAAGCATTTCCTGCGGAACACCATGGAACAAGCTCGCATGTCACAGCTAACCCTCCTCAACATAGCACAGTAGACACAGCAGGAACAATGGACGCCTCAGCGCTGGTTGACGACTTTGCTTCCATCAAGTCGTAGAAGAAGACATTTTAAACACATAGGGGGTGCTGATGGCAATGTTCGCATCCGGGTCTTTGGTTTGTTGTTACGCCACTGCCCCTTACATTAATTAAAACACCAAAACACAGAAAAATCTTAAAACATAATAATAAAGGGCGTACAAAAATACGGGGTAGCTACAGCCAAACTATCATAAAATGTATGGTTTCTATACTTTTCGAAAAAAACAACCCTAAAACAAGCTGAACATTTTACGGAACCCTCGGCGCATAAAATTTCATACTTGCATCTTTTTATTTTTCTCACTGTGAATTTGTGGTCAGTCTCTGAATGCGTGTAAACGTGATGAAAACTTTTAGACCAGACTAAATAGGAAAAAAAACTAGATATAGTTCAATAGTTTTATCTCCCTTTAATCTAATAAAAATCAATATTTTTTAATTGCGCTATAAATCGTTAACGCTATTCATATTCCTTTTACTAAATATTATTTTAAACTTGGGAAATGTCCAAACCAAACTAATGCATTTTTTGCGTTATAATAATCAGACGTTTAATAGGAACACTAAATGGAACTTTCTAAATTCTAAGAATTAAATCTAAATTTGGTATTCAATATTAAATGTTCTTGTTTAGTTGTCAATTAGCTCATGCTAATTTCTTCAGTTGGAAACCACAATCCAATTTTCATAGAAAAGGCCTTTTAGAAAATACAAACTATTCTTTTTGCAGATAGCAAACATTGATAACAGTCTACTATATTGATGTTATTTTGTAGGTATTGCTAGTATCTATAAAAAGTTACAGCTACAGATCACATGACTTGACGTATGAATACGTGAAAGTAGATCTTGTAGATTTTCTAGTTCTCATCTAAGGCTCTTTCTTTGGAAATTGGACTGAATATATTTAAAAAAAACCAAACCACTCACAACAGGTTGCATGCGTCCCCGTGACCTGTTTTATTCTGGCTCAACAATCTCAACGGGATATTAAATAAATAATATAAAAAGGCATTACCCGATCTGCGTTATCGGAAAATTTTCATCACAAAACATGATCTGTCATATTCCTGAGAATATTTTTTATCTTGACAAGTTAAAACAAGACCTCACTACGCTCGGTCAATAAATCTTTAATTGAGATGTTGAGAGAAAAACCTTGTTAGTAAAATAAGTTGTAAAATGAATATTGTATCCAAATATTCGTCTGGGGGCAGTGGGGGGTTCAAAGTATAGATCTCGTGGCTTCCCCCTTAATCAAAGGGTGCCTCCCTAGCCCCAGTGGTTCAGGTGAGATGTCTCGGGATGTAAGGAGGGTGAGGTGGAGGTGGTGCAGTGGCGTACCTAAAGTAACAGGCACCCGAGGTGGGTCCTTCATTTGCCTCCCTCCCCCCTCTTCCACATAAACCATTTTAATTTTAAACACATACTGTTTTTAAAAAACAGAGTACTATTACAAGCAAATAGAAAAATAGAAAAATATAGGTCATTAAAAATTAAGTGAACAAGTAATACGGCATTTAATTTATCTGTACCCACTTCGGTGGCCGAATGGTCTAAGGCGCTACTCTCACCATATACTTTACTGCCAAAGACGGGAACATCGGGTCCAATGAGTGTGTTTTTTACTAAATTGTTTCCCACCCTGCCTCCATGCAAATGCTGGTAGATTACTTTTAAAATACTTACTTGCTCATCCCTCCCCTGCGAGTAATTATCAAATATGCATATAGCCTGAACCAGTAGTAAGACGCGGTGATAATAAATAATAATTAAAAATACATAAATTCAACCTCAATTAAAGCTGACCTGGTAGTCTAGGGGTAAGGTGTCGGACTTCTGTGCTGGGGGTCCGGGGTTCAATCCTCGGTACCGGTACAGATTTATCTGATTACCAAATCCTTCCTTCACCTCTGACAAGACATCTTGTGAATGTGGGGAATGCCAGGCCTCCACCGCGGTTCGGATTCCACGTTAAACTGTAGGTCCTCCATTTCATCTCACAATCACCCTACCATTACACATTAGCGTAAGTGTGTACAACCCGAACGGGTAGTAAGACACGGTGCTAATAATAATAATAATAATAATAATTAATAATAATAATAATAATAATAATAAAAGCCTATAGGTTCCTCGGCAGTAGTACTAAACCCAAGATAATCACTTTATTGACAAGTATGTAAAAAAAATCTCAGACACTTCATATTCAAAATTTATAAAAGTGCTGTCGACCGTTTTCCTGCACAACATAACTATCTTCGCTGCATAAACCGACAGCATTAAATATATTCTAACACATTTGAAAACATTGACTGCGCAGTGACTTTTCAGCCACTCTGTGTTCTTTGGAGACAACTAAGGCATTTCTTTGCTTGGGTCAATGCCCCGAACTTTCCCGTTACCTGCCAAAGTTGATTAAATGATGCCAATCCAACCCCTCAGACCAACTTAAAAGCTATTAGTAGAATGGTTCAACAACATACCTTGAGTTTTTAGAGATATTGTTTATTTAACTTTTAGTTAAATTTCTTAAAAATTAATAATATATCAAAATAACAAATGCACCTGCTTCGGTGGTGGCATGGTCTAAGGCAGGGGTCAGCAACCTCTTTGATATCATGGGCCATTTGGTCTAATCAAAATTTTCTTGGGCCGATTTAAAATAAATATTCATAAAAATAAATTCAAATTTATAATATTTCTTATATACTGGTAGTATTTAGCTATTAGGGGTTGTCCATAAACTAAGTATGCATATGGGGGGTGTCGGTTAAGAGGGCTATGGTGGGTGAATAGTGCTCGGTGTGACCAAGCGTGACGAGGGGGAGAAGGGAGAGAGGTTAGATAATGTGTAACGTCACAATACAATTAAGTGTATTTATTTTGAAATCAATGTGTTACGAACATCACACATCTATCATAAGCGTGATTCCACCTCAATATGGGGTGTTTAAAAGGGCAAATTTGTTTGACTCTCGCACCTAAGCTATTAACTTAAGCTAATACAATCAGGGACTTTTGTGTTGTTAATTTTATCTTCTACAAAAGAGTTATCTATAATTTCTGCTCTCTCTCACTTAGTTTTCTCAGCGTAAGTAATAAAAGGTAAAATATTCGTACTTTTCGAAAGATTGTGACGATTTTAATTTTTTTTTTATAATTAGAAGGGTGTGCGTGATATTGTGACAGATGTGACATGCGGGGCAAGGAGTGAAAACAATAGCGTGACATAGTTTATGGACAGCTCTTTAATCTTTTTTATGAACACGATTGTTTGTTCGCTTAATATTGGTCGAGCCGGATAGAATTAGTAGGCGGGCCGGATCCGGCCCCAGAGCCGTAGGTTGCTGACCGTTGGTCAAAGGCGTTACTGTCACAATAAACGCACTACCGATGACAGAGAGAGAGATTGAGGATTGATCTCGGTTCGGTGCACTTAGGTTTTTTTCTTAAATGTTTGTCCACTCTCACTTCACACAAATGCAGGTGCACTCCTAAATTCACTCTTCCTCATCCCCAACACTTTAGAGGTTTTAGTACATAGGCGTATAGCCCGAATAGCTAGTAAGACGTGGTGCTAAAAAAAACAGTATGAGAATGATGGAGGCTTAGAAATATGGAATTCTAGAGTAGGCCTATATAAAATCTGGCTCTAATGGGATATTTTCACGTAAAAATGATCTATTGTAGAATATTATGTATAAATAGTACTCAACCCGAAGATTGGTTTGATCCTAAACAGTCAAACGGTCAGCTATAAAGCCGAGGCAGCAGTGAAAATACTTCCTAGGGGAAAATAGTAGTGAGGTAGTTTCTCGTTGCTTTCCTCGATGATCGAGAAGGTACTAAATACTACTATTGCACAAGTCTACCAAGCACACCGAAATGCATACACTGACTCTACAAGCGATACCTTCCCTCCATCCATCACAGGGACTGGCTGTATATTGAATGTTATTACTAATATCGCTCATACCTCTGCTACTGTCATGTTTCTCAGAGCCATAAGTGAGAATGAGACAGATCAATGAAAGTAAAAACTTGATCTAAACCGCGTAGTTGGCCAACGCACTGGATTTGTGTTTAGTTAGACTCCCGAGGATGGGAGACAGAGGTTCTAAACTCGTCCATATGAACTTGGGGTGGTTTTCCACTCTCCCTCCACGAAGATGCGGGTTCATTTCCCCTAAATTAAACCTTCCCATCTTCTAGCTCAATAGCGTAAATAGTACTTATGCGCCTACTAGAACAGGTAGTGCGGCGTGGTGCTAAAAGCAAAACAAAAAAAATGCTCTAGCCCATACAAGATGATGTAGTGTATTGTAAACACTATATCTTAAAAGAAAGGGCAAAGAATAAATATTAATCAATATATGATTTTTGAAATAACAAAAAGTTTAAAACTCTTAATAATGTGTTAGATCAGCACAAATGAAATTTCTTAAAATAAATTTTATTTTATTTAGCTTGTATACAGGTTTTGGCGGGATGGAAATAGCACTTTTCAGGGTCGAATAATTAAATATGGCCCTAATTGGGAGTACCCATCTATACAAGGATTTAGTATAGTGTCCCTAGATCAACTCGTCATATGTGTTATAACAGCACAAGTGAAATTTCTTAAAATAATAATTTTTGAATTTAGCTAGTATAAGAGTTTTGGCGGGATGGAAATAGCGTTTTTCAGGCTCGATTAATCAAAATCTGGCCCTAATTGTGAGTACCCACCAGTAGTGTTCGGGGCGTTTCATAACAGTCATTCATACATAAAACTGCCTATATGTAACATATTCAGAGCGTTTATATCGAAAACGGCCCCTGCTCCCACCCCTCCCGCCCCTGACATACTTTCCTCTCCTCCTGCCCCTCCCCCCAACAAACCCTGGACATGTTGGTTATTTTTGATTAATTATCGTTAATTAATTATTGTTAATTGTTAGGATAGAGGTGTTGTAGTTTTTTTATTTATTGCTGGCATACGCCGGACATGTTGGTTGTTAATTAATTAATTGGTAGGATAGATGCGTTGGAGTTATTATTGGTAGGATAGAGGTGTTTTTATTCATCAATTAGGGCGGTGTAGTTTATTTGCTGAAGCATAGAGCCACCCGGGGCTCGCGCTCCACGTCTTTCTCCTCCAGATGCCCAATAGTAAATGACACAAGCTTCTCCAGCAGGGGCTCGCTGCCTTCTGATGACCAACTTAGCCTTTCACTTTTACCTCCCCACCCTCTTCCTCAGAGCCGGGGTTGTTCATCCCTCCCCCCGGTCATTACCTTCTGGGGGTGACGTACCGAG
>JBCFYV010003303.1:0-29448 GCA_039000515.1 Timema cristinae
GTTTCGATGAATATTTAACATGGCCAAACCATTTAATCGTTCCTCATCCATATTTGACCTTAAGTATGTCTTTAACCTTCTTAGGGTAGAAAATGATCTCTCACTAGTGCAAGTAGTCACGGGAAGAACAGACAAAATGTGGAGAAGAACTTTAATGTTTGGGTAAAAACCATCTGAAGCATGCATTAAGCTGTCAACCGCACTAGATGGACACTCTGCCTTAGATTTATGTTTCCAGCGTTGTTGCCACAAGTCAATCTCTCCACGAAGTTCTGACGAAGTCCCAGGAAGGTCATTAGCATATGTTTGAGCTGCTTGTAATAAAATTTCATTGTCTTGGTTGGCAAATGCTGGTATTAAACCGTATAATGTGATAATATTATCATGTCCAGTTGATGAAAATCTAGTTGACAATTCAGAAATAAGATAGTCCACAAATGGCAGGTAAACATTTAGTCTATAATATTCCTCAGGACTATATGCAGCAACATTTGGCCCATGAGTTTGTGTCCGAAAGGTCCTTGGTATAGTGATGTCAATTTCATGTTTTACAGCCAAATTCACCGATTCATTATAGACCTCTGTATATTTATTAGGGTTATTCCGATAATCTTTCAATGTCTCTAAAACATTTGCTACCATATTATAGCAGTTTTTCAGGTCTAACGAAGGGTTTTGAAGCTGACGAGACAACGTGACTGTTAGACTGAAGATAAATGAAACAATATGCAGAGTTATAATAAAGTCAAACCTGAGAACTGAGGTGAGTAAAAGTGCTGACTTTGATGATGGTGCTTCCGCATCAAATACTCGTAGGAAACATACAACTGCATCAAAAACATGTAAGAATTGTAAAAATGCATCGTGTCGTTCTACCCAACGCGTCTCACAAAGCGTTTTGAGTTTGCACTTTGTTTCTTCAGGATATTGTTCATGTAGTTTTGCTTTCATTAAAGCTGTTCGTTTACTGGATTCTCTTACTTCATTTGTTACGTTACTGACCACAGCAATAGCGTTCCTTACACTTGTTAGAGAACATGCTTTAGAAATGGACAGATTTAGTTTGTGAGAAGCACAGTGCATATATATAGCAAGAGGCTGCTTTTCCCTAATACGAGCTTGCACACCTTTGATTTTACCAGACATGTTAGACCCTCCATCGTACCCTTGACCACGCAGGTTCTCAATTTTAAGTCCCAAATTGTTTAATTTTTCAAGAAGTAAGTTTGTGAGAGCCTCGCCATTGAGATTTCTCGCTTCCACAAAACCTAAGAATTCTTCTCGAATTTTGAGTGAAAGTATGTCCAGAAATCTAACACAAAGACTCATCTGTTCAACTGTTCCAACATCCGTTGTTTCATCTGCTAGTACCGAAAAAAATTGCCCTGCTTTAATAGACTTAACAATTTTACTAAGGATAACTTCTCCACAAGCTTCAATTAATTCGTTCTGAGTTGTTTTACTAATAAATGTTGCATTTTTGGGTGCTGTTTTTATGTGATTCTTTAAATAACTATCACCGGCATCAATACGGAATCTTAAAAGTGCTCGGAAATTTCCCTCATTTTCTGTGCTATCGTTTTCGCTAAGCTCTCCATCATCACGATGACCTCTTAGGGGAAAGTTTTGTCGGCCACATAGTATAACTAACTGTCTTTATCATGGGTATCAAACGTGCTCGATTTTCTTCAATTCTTTTTTTCACTTCACAATTTAGTCTGACTTCAACTGATTGTGTCCTGTTTTCAAATGTATTCTTAAATTCAGAATATCTTATAATTGCTGTTTTATGATATTCATTGGAGGCATGTCCGCAAAGCATTTCATTTCCTTTTTTGTAGTTTAGAAACGGAGTCCGTACAAAGCTTCCAAGAGATATTCTACTCCTACCTCCTTCCTTTGATCCAAAAAGTACACATGCAATACAATAAGCACCATTGTCCTTAGCACTGTACGTCAACCAAACAAACTTGTCCAGCCATGATCTTTGAAAATGTCTAATACCTCCTGACTGAACAACATTAGGGAACTTGTAGCTTAGTGGTGGAGTCCACGGTTCTACTAGCATGTGGTATTTTAAGTCATCGGAAATAGTTTCAGCTCCAACAAAGTTGCCAATATCAAATTTTTCTGGTCCTACACTTTCTATAGAGATTTTAGTATTTGAATTAGATCCACTGGTTGAGGGTGAGTCACAAATAAAGTTCACTGACGCACTATTTTCAATTAAATCCACAGTTTCGTTTCCTGTTGATTCAGGATTTTTTTTCTTCAAAAAACAAAATAAATCTGTTTGTCCCTTTCTTTTTGACATTATAATATCAATACTTGCATTCAAATCACATAACTAGCAAAGACAATAATTTATCACAAAATTGAATAGCAGGAGGAAGTATCAAAGTCACAGTATCACAATGACAATAGGCAGTAGCACAATAACCATAAAAAACAAAACACAAATATCATACTCACAATTTACTAAGAGTAAATAAAACCATCATAGGTCATTATAATCACAAAGAGACTGAAATATTTATAAATTACACTTTATTGCACATAAGCATTAACAAAACGAAACACACACGTAAAATGTTCCACGTCTAAGGCCACTCGAACGAATCGCTCCGGTATACTAAAAGTAAATATTTCCAGCTACCTCTGACTGGTTTGAAACAGATTAGCGTACTTTTCACTGGAAGGGGGTAAGTCTTTATAAAAATAGCACACTCCACCCCTCTTTAACTCGGTCCATTACAGGTGTATGAGGTGAACAGCCTGCACTAGGAATTCAGTAGGGGTGTGCAAATCTTCGAAATGTCAAAGTCAAAGTTGAAGCCTAAGTCACCTTCGATTCGACTTCGTCACTTCGACAACCACTATAACCTTAGCATCTTGAGAAGTTTTGAAGTTATAATAAAACCTCTCTAAATAACGAAAATATTTGAAAATCACTAATTACTACCCATTTAAATAAATTATAATAATCACATAACAGCAATAAAAAGTATTTTAACACTAACTTGATAGTGTAACGCAAGCAGGAATGAACTCAGATATGTCCGCATAAAAATAATATAATATAGTGTGTTTTTTCCCTACTAAGCTTTCTCTTTATTTAGAAGTATTAGTAGATAATTTAAAAATTAATAATAGTGTTATTTGATAAAAAAAAAACTGTATTTGGTTTCAGCTTCAACCTTTCTTGGCATGCTTCAATCTTTGCTTCACCTGAGACTAAAAGAATATTCGCACATCCCTAGGAAAGATAAAAACTTGTATGATTTAATTTTTTTGTATTTTCTTTCTAAATATACATTTTTCAAATTAATTTTCTTAACACCACAGGGGGGTCAGCTGACCCTTTGACCCCCCCCCTGTATCCGCGCCTGGTTATAATCTATCAGCCCTTTTTTTTTAGGTGCACCATGTTTTATTATCCTTCCTTGTTATCGGGATATCTATATTAATAGAGAAGTACCCCCTTTAAAGGGGGAGTGGAAAAAACATTAAGTAAAAAGACTCAGTACACCTAGTTGGGATTCAAACCCCAACCTCCCAGTCGCATCTAACCAGACCAGACGGTATTTATGCCTTATTCCACGTGCCCACCGATGCAGCAAATATTTTTTTATCAATTAATTTAGTACACTTTTCATTTGACAATAGATTTTAAAGTTATGCCAATATTGACGGAGAAAATAGAAACCAAACTAAATCAACAATTGCAAATAAACAAGGTAACGAGATTACGTAAATGGGCCACCCCACGAAGAATCACTAAAAATGGAAATTGATGGCCTTTGATAATATCCGGCCATTATTTCCAGGCCGTATGATTAAAAAAAAAAGCTGCCGGAATCAAAACCAACAATTTACTCGCAGCCAACAAGTCTCTATGGGAATCCCCTCTACACGAGTTATTGAATGTATTGAAATACACATTTATTTCCTATTTTACCATCGGCTTAATATCCTGGAAAACCACAAACGAGAGGTTTTTTTTAAATTGCAACAAATAAAAGGAAAGCCATCAAAAAACCGTCTACTGTAATTTAATTACTAAATTCAAAGAGTTTATATTTTTAATTTTGATATTTGGAATGTGTTTTGGTAAAAAGTTTACTTTGGCAATTATACTTGAAAACTAATCTAGCCTGCAAAACCTTCATTATTAAAACTAACAGCTATTATTTTAAAAGTATTTAACGTACACGTACATTATATTATTATTACTATCACCACGTCGTACTGCCCGTTCGGGCTATACGCACTTACGCCAATGTGTAATGGTAGGGTAATTGTGAGATGAAATGGAGGACCTACAGTTTAACGTGGGATCCGAACCACGGTGGAGGCCTTGCATTCCACATATTCACAAGTTGTGATTAATATACGTCTTGTCAGAGGTGAAGGAAGGGTTTGGCCATCAGATAAATCTGTACCGGGACCGAGGATTAAACCCGGACCCCCAGCACCTTACCCTTAGACCGCCATGTCACCTAACGTACACTATAAATGAACATATTGTTATATAAAAACCCATCTTACAAAATAATTTAATTCTATAACAGACCAAACACACATTATTTCAGCCGTAAATTTATCAATGTGAGAGAGCACATTTTTGCTCAATTATTTATTTTTCAGCCATGTCAGGAATCGAACCCATGAACCTAATATATTTAGGAAGACACGATACCGACTTAGTTTAGTTGACGGATCTAAAAATGGTGTAACGAGATTAGGGTCCAACTGCGGAGCTGGTGCACTTGCCATGTGTTTTCCCTCTCTGTTCTTTCTCTCTATTCTTGTTTAGCAAATAATTAGACCAGCCTTACTGCCAAAGAAATTATAGGATCAAGGGAGCGGATGGGTGGGGGAGCTTACTTGAAAGTAAAGTGACATATATAGAAGAGTTTGGCTCATTTTCTTCGAATCCAGTACTCGTGGAAATTGAAAAATCCATACTCTTGTCTGCCGACCCTATTATATAAGGCCAGTGGTAAACAATAGAACCCCAGTTCAAGTTCAGGCTTGTGTAGTAAGTGGACCAGCGTGTCCGGGTGAGGACAAGCGTGTCCCGTGTTAACGTGAATCTCAGGTCGGCACGATGTGTGCGGAATAGTGTGTTAATAACGAGTGAAGAACTTGCGTGAACGACACAGGTGACCTAGACATCAACCGTGAATAATTATGTAGTGAATGAACATTATCAGATACTGATATTTAAGTATATTAATTTAATTATAGCTATGTAGTCTAATAAAATACGAACTGTTTGTTTACATTAATTTTATCCCGCATTAATGTATTAATTTACTTAATAAATTAAATACTTAATTATTACTTTTATTATTTAATTCTGTGACTATTGTAGCTGAGTTAATACATGTGAGTGCTTTATTGTTAGTAATCAACCCCTTGAATATTTCATGTGCATTTTCAATCGAGTTTAACCAACAACTTACCCCAATAACCTTAAATAACCCGTGGTTTCCACAATGTTGTGTGAACGGCCGAGACCCCCGATCGCCGCTACAATAATATAAGCGTAATGTATTTACTGTCAGAGTTTACGATAAACCTACAAACAGATCAAGGAGTGAAAGCTATAGAATATTTTCCCTATTTAAAATTTTTAAATATGGACTAACTATAACTGAAAACTTTAAAATATAGGCCTACGTCACTTTATAAGAAGTTTCACCAACATATAAAGTGAGAAACAACGAGGGGAGGGGGTGGACATTTAAAATCTACATAGCTATTTTAACTCTAAAAAACAACGTTTAGACCTGATAATCCTTCCACAATTTTCCTCCGTCGCATCGCAGTTTAACTATGCTATTGGGATAGGAAGGTAAAGTTTAGATGACGTTTACCCGCATTTGCATGGAGGTAATGTGGGAAATTATATATGAAATTTTTTTTAGAAATACCATGCCAAGATTCGAACCTTAGCTTCCCCATCACCGACTAATCAGGCTATATTGAACCTGACAATTTGGCCCGAGTGGCCACCTATGTGGTGTATAAAAATAAAAGCGTAAGTTAATACACTCATCCAGAAACTAGAAATACAATAGAGGCCCACGCCTTATTTTCTCCACCGAACCTCAAGATTTAAAGAAATTGCCACTCATATTCATACATTAAAAACCAAAATTAAAAATTCCACACAACCGTGTCGTGTTCAAACATAGCTAGAAAAGCTTAATTTATCCACACAGAGATAAAAATCTATATTTATTCTGAAGCTAATCGCGTTGTAAATAATACAAATAAAAACTAATAAAGATCCGTCGTTATGCCTTTGATGGTATCAATTTATTCAGCTATTGAAGGTGTCTATGGAAAGAGTTAATCATCCGATCAATCTGTTTAATTTTCAACGCGGTGAAGTGAGGTAAGATTAGGCGGCGAGTATTGGTCGGACAATGGACCTGCCAGCTCAGTTCCGGGAAATGAGGTACTACAGACTAGCAGGCGGTAGACAAACAGTGGGTCAAGTTTACACTGTGTAGAGTAATAAAGTATATCCCATTAGTATGATAACTAAATACTTGAATTAAAGGCTAGTTTAGTTTATCCCGACCAGTGACAGACCGCGGAAAACCACCTCCAGTGAACCAGACTAAGATTTTAACCTTATCTTCAATTTACTGGTAATATATTATATTGTGATTTGTGAGTTGACGCATTATCTTGATAAATATTTTGTTTGAGCTAATTCAGCATGGCCACTAAATGTACTACTCATTAAATTAAAAATAACATACAAATATTTAAACTTTTAGGGTTATATTTTAGAGATCAATGATAAAACGTGAAATAACTTTGCGATTATATTTAATGGGTAATCCTATGTTTGTGTTTGAACAGCAGAATTTTTACCATAATGTGATCTACTGTGACGGAGACGTCAGTCTGAATACTATGGTACAATGTAGCACATCCAAGATTTTGCAATAGTACCTGTTTAATCAATAGTACCTTAAGAAACTAAGCACAGTCCCTTACCCAAAAAAATAGCCGGTCACGATCAAAATAGTTATTTTAGATTCAGTTCCTGAGAATCATTGTAGATGCACCATGGTACATCTCCAAATGTACTCCGGACAAGGACTTGGAGATTACGTGTATCAAGTATAGTTCCAGAAGATTGCGCACTCCATCTAAGACAAGGAATAGGTTTCAACCAATTTTGTAGTTCATGAGCTTTGGGAACTTTGTGATGGATCCGGGAGGTTATTATAAATGTCCCAAAGCTATGTCCTGATAAACGAGATGCTTATCGCCAGTGATTCATAGAAAGCTCTTATTCCAATGTAAGTGTGTCACATATAGAGATAAAAATTATTGGGGGTGAATTTTATTTCATAATATATTTGTAAGATAGTATGTTTTCTTTCAGGTATATTTCACAAAATTCGGCCCGACACAGTAAGGTTAAAATCATGGTGTGATGTAAAGTGTCGGTAGAGTCAAATGATGCATAAGAAACGTACGAGATCCAACTTCCTTGCGGTTAGTGTCAAGCAAAACGTGTTATGAAGACATCTTGAGGAGATTTATTATTGAGGGTACTAATATATTACTATTTAACAGCAATTTTATGAGTGTTAATTTACTTCTGAAACAGAAATACCACCCAATTCATCAATTAATTCCTGTAAAAGGAGAAAACCAGCTTTGGTAGTTATAGGTATTTGAGCCATCTAAAGGATCAAGTCCAGAATGTTTATCTCATTTGGTAGACAGACTGCCAATTGAGCGGAGGTGTTGGACAGTGGTTTTGAATTGAAAATTCACATTTACAGGCATGCCAATTTTAAGGGAGGAACAATTAAATAATTTAATCTAATAGAGGACGCAGAGAAATGAAGCATCACTGTTAGCTGGTATAGTATTACTTACGGTCGTTGTCAGCAAATTAAAAAGTTTTAAGTCCGTAAAATTATACATTTTTAACATCAAACCAAATCAAAATAAAACAAAACAATTGCTTTATCTAATTCTCGAAATAATTAAGCCGCGAGCGAGGGTATGCCTACGTGAATGGTTGGTAGCAGCAAACATCCAAAATCAAATGTATATATTTACGCCTTGTTGAATGTTTTAATGTCAAACAGAGAGAGCCCGGTAATTGGTTTCAGGTTTAGTGAGTTAACAACGTTTGAGGCCATCACGCACACACGCACACACATGTGCAAACAAAAACCAAAGCGACGCCCCAATGATTGTGGATATGACAAATGTATGCGGTTGACCGCCATGCAAAACAATAAGTCTGCTTGTAGATGAAAACTTTTCATTCCACAATATGGCACAGAATGAACTAGTCTCGCCAACACTAAACGATAGTGTTTATATTATTATTTATTATTATTATTACTAATAATATATTAATGAACCTAACGGTCAATATCAGCAATATAAATTAAATCAACATCAGTAGCGTTTGGTGACCTAAAATGTCCAGGGCGAACGAGAATAATCGCCCTCGTGGGCTTTCAAGCGGTATATTGCCTAATGTCAGTACTGATTAAAAAATAAAGTTAAGTCTCATTCTATACAATATTTCCAACTACGGTTTAACTTTCACATCACCAAACAAATTACATTTTAAAAAATGGCCAATGTAAATAGACATTTGTACATGGAGTTTATATGTATCAGAAATAGAGCTATTTAATACCGTGCCAAGACACGGCCCCATCACAAACACTAAGCAGGTGAAATTAAATTTGTGTGTTTTTTTCTCTCCTGCTAGCGGTCAACGAGGTTTCGTTATGAACCAGTTTTTTTTATTAGAAGGTTTAGACATTTTGTTGTTTGGTTTTTGTTTTTGCAGAATATAAATAATGTATTAGTCTGGTCACATTTAATGAACTAAATCGGTGTTGTAACAAGTAATCAACTATGTTCATCGTTGGATATCTAATTTTCATTAACTAAATATACAAACAAAAAAATTAGTGAAACCAAATAAAACACAAATAAATTTTCAGCACACAACAAAAAATAGTTACGCAGAAGAGTAATAAAGTATTATAAAACAAGCACATAGCAAATAAAATATCTAGCTCGCCAAACTAAGCTAGCTCTCGTGAAACCACATTTTTTAAATGTTGACGATAAACAAAATAGAGTTTCCGTGTTTTCTGAGCCAATCTTTCCACGGAGGTCGTTAGTACGTTGGACAGGAGGACACCCCCCCCCCCCCCCCACTCAATCATTTATTTAAATAATACATTCTTAATCCGTAGAAGACTTTTAGAACTAGTTCCGCTATAACATACGTGCCATCCTGTTGGAACTTTTTATTACCTAATACAACTTTAAGTTAAAAATAAGTTCGTTCTTAAGAGCTAGCGATGCCAATGCCTGTAACTATGTGACCATAGGAAACTACGTAGCCTGGGTCTCTCGTCAACTTGACTAAGGGAAAGTGTAAGCTAAATGCGTGCGCATCTCCAATGCTACCTCAATAAGCCTTAGATAATTTAAGCCTTTACTAGGATTCGAAAAGTTAATAAATACATAATCTGGTATGCCCCCGTCTTAAATCATATTTAATAGATGGAAGAATAGTAAATACATTTAGTAACTTCAGGTAAAATCAAAATTACCGTGGACCAACTTCGCCATCTATTGGCGTTTGTTCTTTTCCTAAGCAGTAGCAGTACAGTGGCCACATCAAATTGTGGTGAAAAAGAGAAGGGAAATAATTACACGCCATAGCTGAACACAAGGGATACTAACGACTTGACCTAAGGAGTAGGAAGAAGAAAGGTATCATTGAGGGAGGGTCATTCTTTTCACCTCACCATAGTACCCATTTGGGTTATACGAATACATTCATTACGCTAATAGTAAATGGACCAGTATCGTAAAATTTTAGTGGAAATGTAGGCCTATACACATTAACGTGAAGGAAGCAGTAAGCGTGGAAAACTACCAAGTATTATCGGTACACCAATAAGGATTCGAACCTCGAGCTCCCTGTCACGAGCAATCCGGTATAGCACGAGAGTGACGCGGTAGCCATGCGACCATTGGTGCGGATAAAGTCACTTGTTTAAAACCACTCAGTGAACAGTGAAACACCCGCTTTAGTGGCCAAATGGTCCCAAACTACGATCTGTCCGGCCCAGCAGACACTTTGACAAAAGATAAATAAAGAAATAATGAAAAGAAAGTTTTAAAATGCGACTACAGAAATGATGCTATTCCTTGATTCAGTACAAAAAAATACCTACCTGCATTCATAGGCCAACATAAGCCCTACATACAATATGTGTTCCCTTGTTGTGTACAATTATATAATTTGTTTGTGTTCTCTATTATTTTCTCTAGAAGATAAACCTACATCTCTTCAAATAAAGAAACACAAACAAGTTATATAAATATACACAACAATTGATAAATGTAAGAGTAGTTTTCTTTATGAAACAACGGAACACATGTTGTATTTATGTATGTCTATACATAAAAAATAATAACGCATGTTTCTCTTCTCTTTTCGATTCGGCCTACCAAAGTGAAACCTGTCATTAATAGAACTTCGGACTTCGGACTCCCTGCCAACGGTAGTAGTGGGGTGGCCCCATCAGATCAGTCATTTATACATAAAACTGCCTATATGTGTGAGCGTTTATATCGAAAACGGTCTATATTTGGGTGGCCCCATCAGATCAGTCATTTATACATAAAACTGCCTATATGTGTGAGCGTTTATATCGAAAACGGTCTATATTTGGGGGGGTCGTTTCGTAACAGTCATTTATACATAAAACTGCCTATATGTATTCAGAGCGTTTATATCGAAAACGGTCTATATTTGGGGTTTTTTATTCATCGTTTTGAACCTCTAGCTAGTGCTGTCTTATGTTGAATGAGCATTGGTTCCATCGTCACAAGGCCTGAACCTCTCCTGACGGCCTTTTAATTATTAATTAATTAATTTATGCTAATTAAGGATTGAGGTGTTGGAGTTTTAGAGCGTTGTGGGAGCATGAGACAAGAGGTACTTTCTCCTCCGGATGCCGGATATTAAATGACACAAGCTGGCTCGCTGGCTTCTGCTGACCAACTCAGCCTTTCACTTTTCCCTCCCCACCCCTCCCTCAGAGCCGGGGGTTGTTCATCCTGGTTTTCCCCCTTCCCCGGTCATTACCTTCTGGGGGGCGACGTACCGAGCAATAACCTCCATTCACCTTGAGGAGTCATTGTGTTTCTCAAAATAGACACCTGTACTCTAATTATGCACAATCAGGGGCCTCGGAATCCACAGTTAGGGGCCACTACCCCTGTCACAAGTCTACTAAAATTGTTTGTTTGGTAGCGTCTGTCGAAATGCATGGAAATGTTCCTCCTACCGCAGCTATCGCACCGGACAACTTGGGTTTTTTCCCTATGACGTAATCATTGCGTGTTATGTCGCAACCCTGGCGCCGGGCTGGCGGGCAGACAAGACAAGTTGGGACAAGAATAGATATTGACTCGGGCAGCGGGTTTTTCCTGGCGCCAGGTTGGCGGGCAGACAAGACATGTTGAGACAAGAATAGATATTGAGGTCATTGACCCTGGCAGTGGGTTTTCCCTGGCGCCAGGTTGGCGGGCAGACAAGACATGTTGAGACAAGATTAGATATTGACCCGGGGCATCGGGTTGTCGGGCAGCCAAGACAAGTTGGGACTCGTAAATAAAACACAGATGTTACAAATATATATTTATTTATTAAACATCACAATTATACATTTTTACAGGAATGACGCATATATTCGTTCATACGTTTTTCTACAGTGTCTCTTAGATGCGTTAGTAAAATTGTTTTTAGTTCACAATCCAACATGTAATAGTCCAAACCGATTACTTGACGTGTATAGTAAGTAGCACTGATAAGATCCAGGTTTTTAATGTGCGTTTCCACCGTAGGTTGTTCTAGGTCGATGACATCCGTAGATTCTGTTAGCGTGTCGCATACATCCACGACGAGTGTGTCGATCAAATTGTTGCAATAGCGCGCGACGGGTGTCGACCACATGTCCCGTCGGTCGACGGCGACGTCGATGAGGTCCCACACCTCACAAAGACGCGCCCAGCTAGGTGCTAGATAGGCGACCCGTTTGATTCCGGCGTCTTGTTTCTCGTTGATGACGACCATACGGTCACCGCACATGCGTCTCAGGGAGATTTCGTGATTAGTCAGGCTAATCTTCTGAGGAGGTTGCGTGTTGGTGAAAAACTTTGATATGACCGACTTGTAGGTGCTCAGTTCTTGCCATTCTGTTCGGTTAAACACGGCGCAGTTCCCTCCACATTTTTCTAGTTGGACATAGGGCGTAAAGTTGTTCTTGACACTCATGCCGACGATGACTCGCTTGGCGTCGACTCCATCCAGCGGGAACAATGTGTTGAAAATACTGGTGACGGCGAGTGGTTTCGCAGGCTTTGCTTTGCTACCGCAAACGTCTTGACCTTCCATGATGCTCAGTGGTTATGGCCGGCACGCCGCCGGGACGCCCTTTTTATAGGCGCACGCCGTCTGGACACGGCCTCTTGAAGGGCGACATGCCCCTACAGTCTTGAAAAATCTATTGTAATATCTCACCACCTTAGCGTCGTTGGCTGTATGATTGGTGGGCGAGAATAGGTTTTGGAAAGTTTTCAGCGGAATGTTCTGGGCGCGATAGAGAAGGTACATGAGACAGTAATGGCCGCAAACGTCTGATGCGATGCTTTGAAGTTGTAGCTTACTATGGGACGTGCGAAAAGTGTTTTTGCGTATAAATGCCAGATGTGACTTTATACGCGGTGGAAAACCATAACTGTCAAAGTATTCTCCCACGCCGTTCTTGTCGATAAAGATGGCGACCCAATGCGTCCCAGGTTTGGTGTGCGGATCGGTGTTGATGACTAGAGCGGCAGGTCGAGCTATTCTTGCGGGTAGTTGATCAGCAGGGAAAACACCCGACCGTACAGAACGGAACCACGGACTTGTTTTCAGCGCACGTCTTATGGTGTGCGTGTCCATCTTCAATCATCCAGTCTCGAAGTCCCCAGACGATAGAGGCAGAGCAGAAATTCCATACAGAACTATGTGCCATGCACATGGTGCGACCCAATTTAAGTGTTTTCAGTGACGAACAACCTCTGTCGTACAGATCTACGATGGGTGTAGACGTGTATTTGACTAGAAACTTTTTCTTTTCCGACCCCTTGACGTAGACGGTTTCTGCACGCGCTGTGGCACGGGAGATGAGGGATTCGAGCAGGCTGTAATCCACATCACCGTAATCCCAGGTGATACCGTTCAGATTGTTGACTATATAGTCGGCTTTCTTTCGGGCATCGGTGGAAAGTTCTTCGATAGCGTATGGAGGTTTTAACACCCAGTGTTGAATTAATGTGCCGCATACAGATAAAACACTCAGTTCCTTGACGATAAACTCGTTGTTGTCGTCGATGAAGCTCTGGAAATCCACAATGACGTCCATAGCTTAAATGAAGGGGGTAAGGGGCGGGAAGCCGTTTATATTAACTTCCATAATCGGTCACAATGTTTCTGTCCTTGTCAATGGTGATGATGTTGGCAAACTCCCCGTACACGATACAGTTGACGGTTTCGGTGAGAGCTCGGGTGAAGCTCACTTCGATGCTCAGAGAACCGTGTCTCGTCAAATTCCAATGTGATGTCATGTGGGCGGACAGATTAGGTGTGAGATCGAAAGCCATGAGATGATATCCCTTGGGGAAGGCTTCTCGTGTGATGTCGCTACCCTCGTTCATGAAATGGATACCCGTTCCAGAAAACAGCGTGTGGTAGGACATGACATAGTGTCCGTTTGAAAAATCGGGCTGTAACGGTTTTGACGGTACTTGTTCCCCGTCCACGTACAGCGAGAAATGGTTCATGCCATAGGTTTGAAAGTTGAACGGGTTCTTGGTGGCGTCTCCGTTGAACGCCGCGTTTGACACAAATCCCACGATGCACCGTTTGGGTAACTGGCCGGTGAATACGTTGTCCAGCGATTTCCCTTGCACGCCCGTAGGAATAGTGAGTGTTTTTACTTCCACACGGGTGATGGGATACTTTGCGGGACTGACATTTAATGCTTTGGCGTGTGCCAACAGTATAGAAGGTGCTACTTTGACACGCCTCACTAGAAGGCCGGCTTCAACGATGTGAACCTTAAAGTGAGGGAGTTCAGGGACCGCCATAAGACTAAACCCGTCTCTGGAACGGACCAACCGGACTCGGAGTTCGGCGCCGTTCAAAAGGTATTTCTCTTGGTTAAACACGTCGCCGTGTAGATACCCCAAAAGATCCACCGTCTTACTTTTTGTGGTGAGACTGCGACGGGCCTCAAATCCCTTGTTGTTGGCGTTAGCCTCCTCAAAGGTTCCGGGGGTGTCTGCGAACCACAGACCGCAAGTCAAATGTGTTCTTTTGGCTTCGCTGTTGTAATTGAGCAGCGTCTCAATGTACGCTCTATAGGCATACGTGTTGCTGGGCGGTGATACTAGTTTTTGGTTTAAAAACACGTCCACCTGCGTGAATAGAGAATGCAGCCAATTGTTGACGGGAGCGATCTGATCCACCTCTGTGAAAGCGCCACCATCGGGTTTCATGATGGCCGCACGGAGATAGAGCATAGTCTGTGAAAGATCGATATAGAACTCGCCCTGGCCGGTAACGGTAAATTCGATGGGTGAATCATCGGTGAGGGAAGAGACAGGTTTGTACTGGAGCCATTGCCCACTTTCAAGACTGGTTTGAGTGGGTGGCACGGAAAAGAGATCGAGTTCGCTGCTGGCACACTCGCAGGACTGGGGGTGTAGAAACGACATTTTAGCTGAAAATATCTTTAGCTTCTTTCTTGACCTTTTTACGTCGGGTGACGACCTTAGAATGACGTCGTTGCTTCTTACGACGCCCTTTATAGCCTGAGCCGGTCATCAGCGTGTTGATCTTCTGTTCAGCCTTGCGTTTCAAGTTTGTTCCAGCCTCGCCGACACGTTGCCGTAGGGCCTCTTTGAAAGGACGCCCTTGATTGGCAACGTCGGAGAGAACGTCGATTCCCGTATGAAGCGCCTGTTTTCCGATGGCTTTAGCGCCACTTCTCAGCAACGGTACGACGCTTTTGAAAAGACCACTGAAAAAACTTCCTATCCCATGCCCTCTTTGATAGGGAACACCGTGGTAGATCGAAGATATTCCTGTTCCAGCCTGGTTGATGTAGTATCTTTGGTAGGGACAGTTCATGTTGAGCAGCGTCGAAAATGAAGTTTCACGCACACTTTTCCAAACTCGAATGGTACAGGTTCACCCGTGTCGGTTCTTATATTGATTTCCAAGCTTTCAATTTCCCTTCTCAGCACCGGCATGTAGTGCAACGGGTCGTAGCTAACTGTCTTATGTATGCCGTAGAGATAGTTTACGTTGTTGATGCCGACGATACGTAACAGCGGTGCCACAATGTCACCCACGGGCTGAGGCTCGACAATATCCGTGTATATGTACATTTGCGAGGGCAGGCCTAGTAGAATGTTGGCGGCGTACGGAGACTTTGGTACTTTTATCAGATTAGTCTTAGGATCGAAACCGAGCTGCAGACTTAGTTGAGTTGATAGACTCAACAGCTGTATATTTGGTGAAGAAGAGATAACTTCCACTTTTTTGTTGGGGTTTGTGTACTTGAATACAACTCCGGAATCCCCTTTAAAAGCCTCTACTTCGTTTAGAGCTTTGATCAATTCGTGGATAGTGCTGTAGTTTCCAGCAGGGATATGATCCTTGAATATTTGTTCCACGCCGTTAGCGTCCACCCAGTTGTACCATACAATATTTTGGCCCTCGGGTACGGTGGTGAAAGAACAGGGATATTGAAATTCAGCCAGAGCGACTTCCCACCGCCCTTCGAGTGTAAGACGGTAAGGAAGTTGCGTGGTGAAATTCGTGAGGGTATTTTTCGGGAAATATCCCATAGAGCTGTCGCTCGGCAAAGTGATGTAAAATTGGTCCTTCATGGTAGTGTGCTGACGTAACTGGCGGGAATCCAGGAATTAAACTTGGCGGGGTAACCTTTCCACTGCACGTACACTTTCTTTCTGGCGCCTTTACCCTTGACACGTAGTATTTTATCAACTTTAAAAGTTTCAGGGAGACGTACGCGTTGCAATTCAGGTTCGTAAAACGTCCCCTCCACTTCTTCGCCGTCAAGATCGGTGAGTCTGTAGACGACAGGTTGTCGCAACACGACACTACTGACTTTGAAAATCTCTTCGCTCCAATTGCTTTCGTAGCCCTTTTCAAACAGCATTTTGGATTTGCTAATACGCACCGTGTCACCGACTTTTATTTTAGGTTTCGAGCTTGGACGCCTTTTGCCGTACAGATTATCTCTGACTTGAAGCACGTTAGTTTCTGAAACGGCGGCGGGCGCCATCTTGATGCTGGAATGCTTGGACTCGTTGTAAGCGTCGACTAGGGCTTGGAGGACGTCCACATACCGATACGTGTTTTTTTGGTAAAGTAACGCCACATGCGTCCTTTCAGAGTTCTATTGAACCGTTCCACGATGCTTGCCTTCACGTCTGGATTATGAGTGGTGTAGTAATGCACGCCTTCTTGCTTGAGAAATTTCCGGACTAGCCGTGCCGTGAACTCTGTCCCCTTGTCCGTCTGTATACTTAGAGGTTTACGACCGCTTTGCTTAAAAATGTCCCGAAAGGCGTCTCTCACGACGCTCCCCGTCTTGGATGGAAGCGTCCTCGCCCAGGCCATCTTACTAAACACGTCGATGACGGTGAGCAAGTACACTGCACCGTCGTTGTATTTTCTGAGACTTCTCATATCGTTGAGATCGGCTTGCCAGAGATCGTCAATGTTTGACACCACGTACTTGTTGCGTGGAAATTTTTTTAGCACAGGTTTGTGTAAGGTATAAGTGTCCTGCGCACGAAGCCATTCTCGTACTTTTTCGGGATCTTTTTTGGACGCCTTTATGAGCGACGCCGCCCCTGCAAACCCTGCAGGATGAGAAGGGTCGTAGTAGATGCCGGCTAGACGTTCCATTAAGCTCTGAATGGCAGCCACCGGTTTTCGTCCACTCTCTTCAGTTTCTTCTTCTTTGGGCGTTGCGACGGTGTAAGTGGTTGTGGTACGGGCGTCGGATCTCTAATGGGCGCCAAACGTTTCGGGTTCACAATAAATTCTTTTGGAACGTTTATATTTTGCAGCGCCGTGAGAAACTCTCGCCACCCTGACGGTTCGCTGTGTCTTCTTGCTCTGACCAGATCGTTGACTAAATCCACAATATTGGATCCACGAAGAGGCGTATCTTGAATACTCACTTCTCCGTTTGAGTCCCAAGAGATGCCGCCTCGGGCCTTAATATGTTCTAGTAAAAGTTCAGCTTTTTTACGTGCCTGTGCTGGTACAGTATTAAGTACAGTTGGGATGGGAAGTACAGACACTTCAGGGGTGGTAGTGGTGGCGGTTTCAGATGGCGGTGGGTGTTGACTAAAGTGTAGATAGCGCTGTAGCACTTGTTGGTATAAAGTCCATTTAGACTTGTCGTCAAGTTTTGAAGCGAGGATTTTTTCCATTTCCTTGTCCAACTCGGAGACCACTAGATTTGTTGCCGAAGCCGTTTGTTGGTGGTGTTGCTCGTAACGGTGTAATGTTTCCGGGGACACCAATATCATCTTTTTCGTGTGTTCCATTATTTACTTGTTGAATAAGGAACCGAGGACCCCGCTGATTAAAGGGGCTAAAAGTAAGGGCAAGAACGCTCCTCCTTTCTGAACGAGTAGTCGTCTCTTCTTCTTCCAGCACTCTCCTCGTTTGACCAGCTTGCGCAACACCTGCTTGTGAGCACGTAACTTTGTCTTCTGCGCATTTTTCAGCGGTACCCGTCCTTTTAAAGTGTTGTAGGCACACTCGCAAACAGAGTCAACCAGTTTCTTGTCGGCTGTTTTCATCAACGCGACTCGTTGCTGCGGGTTCATGCGATACATCGCACGTAGCAGAGGTGCCTGCTTCAGCACTTTGGGACTCATGGTTATGAAATGATCTGTAAGCGGGAAGTGTCGGTGTTTTTATAGCTTTTGCGCGGTAGATACACGCAGCAGCCGACATTTGTGCGGGTTCTATATCTGAACCATTCTGGTGTACCTTGTTTGAAATCTAGCAATATATAGCCGTGAGGCGTACTTGTAGCATCGGTGTAAGCCTCTTGTAAAACACGGGATTTTCAGGACAGACTTGTCGTGCAAAGTGTTGAATCTGAGCTTTATCCCTGGGATTTTTAAAAAGCACGATATAATGTGCGTTTAAGGAAATGTCTCTTTGGCCCTTGCCCTGATGGAATATATTTTGTGTAAGGTACATGACGCTAATATTTTGATGGTGGCATCCTTTGGTGAAAAGATCGACGACCACTTCGTTGGCTTCACGCATCAGGTCGTCCAAGATAATCAGCTGTGGAGAGTCATTACAGACGTCATCCATTTCCGGCAAACCCTTACAGAATATGACGTGGGGACTTGTCCCGTCTTGTTCGAATCCCGGTTGCCATAAAGCATAATACCATGTGATTTTATCAAATTTAACGTCACACATTGTGTCCAAGTGACGGATAAAGTCTGCTACAAAATGTGACTTTCCACAGCCGGACGGGCCGCTTATGATGGCCGAAAATGGATGTTTCAACTTGTCCATAATGTTTGAGACTGAGCTTATAAGCTATATGAGCTTGTATTTATAGGATAGGAGGGAGGTGCGGGTGTAGACGTTAAAACACATACATAACAATTTTTACAATATTTATTTACAATCAGGAAAAAAGTATACACACAGTGTAAAGTATACTGTGAATATTTACAATATATAATTGTTAGTATAAACATAGCTGGTTTTGTTTACACACAGTGAAAAGTATACTGTGAATATTTACAATATAGGGGGAATAGTGGCCTCGGTACTAAAAGAAAATAAATATATATGTGAATAGAATAAAATAAAAATATATACAATCAGTCTATCATATTTGACTGAAAAAAATATATACAAACAATGTATTAGATTTAAAATAAAAATATATACAATCAGTTTATCAGAAAAAATATATATACAAACAATGTATTAGATTTAAAATAAATATATATACAAACATTTGGCTAGAATTAAAATATATACAAGTAACTAATTGACTAGAAAAAAATCAGGTAGGCAGAGGACTGTACTGGCAAATAAAAAAAAATATAAAAAAAGTAACCCGGGTGCATAAAAAAATATAAAAAAATATGCTTGTTTTCATGCAGAAAAAAATATGAAAAAAATCTCAAATCTTTGAAAAATGGTATGTCAGTGGAACTGTCTAGAGTGAAAAAAAAAGATGATTATTCAGCCCGTCTAAATGATCACCTTTTATTCGTGGCGAGCGCGTTTACAAGGACTCTGATACCCAAACGGCAACGTATTAAAATCATCTGTTATCCGGCGTTTGGTGTACACGGGCCGGTAGACTTTAGTCTGCGAAACGGTACATACAGTCGCAAGACCTTTTCTTACAATTTTGTGCGGTATCTGTATGTATCTTTCCGCAGCCTGTTCGGTGACCATCGCTTTCAAAACTTCAAAATTAACATCGTTCCGGTTGCCATAGTTTATGGTGATCCCGCGAACCTTGCACACCGTTTTTGTTTTGGCAGAATCACCGCCAACGCAAACTCGGTAAGCGTAATTTTTGGGACCGCCAGATACAAAGGCGCTAATGTAGCTTTCCGGACCGTAATCCTGAAGTTCATCAGTGAGGTCACCTAAAAAGTCTCCGGTCGGTGGACTCCAATCGCCGGGGCGTTCAGTGAATAGAACGCTATCTGTATCATGATATAAAACGCGGTCCCCCAATTGTTCAAGGATGCTGTATAAGTGCAACCTAGCCATAGCAGTCGTGTAGCACGCCACCGCCACACTCGTGTTAGGGTTAGGGCGCAACGCGTCACGCGCATCCTTGTAATTGAGGAACATAACCTCATCATTTACATCAATGACGCTGTCCACGGTGATGTACGGATCCGTCAGGTACTTGTGGACGCCCTGATAGTCGTTGACAACGGCTACGTGTGGTAAATCGGGTCTTTGCCCAAACTTTCCCCATAGTGAATTTAAAAAAAGTTTAGCCAGAGTGCGGAGACCAGGGTTTTTACAAACAGAGCCGAAATCTAGTTTTACCCCTTCCCTTTCCTCATAATTTTGAATGTAAGCTAACTTTTCCTCTTGTGAGGTACACCACTCTGGCCATCCGCTGGCTTCTTGTTTAATTTTCAAAAAAGTATCAATGTACCCGTGAAACAACCCTCCAGAACGCGTCTGACGGTCATAAACAGATACATTGTACTCCCACACTTCGTGCACTGCTTCAACGGTGTAGCCTTTCTCAACGGCTTTCCGGATCTCGTCAATCACCCAGACGCCTGTCAACCAGCGATCTTTTTTGTCGTTGTGCTGACACGCGCCTTGGTTTTTCTCCTCCCCGCATTTCCTGCACAAGATGAACATTAGCTTGTCGTGCATCCGTGTAGGCAATACGGGCAGGAATAAATCTCGCGGAGGCGTCACTGTAACTTTGGCTATGCCTTCTACTTGATCTATAGACGGACAATTTGGTTCCAAGTGAATTTTGGGGTGGCCGACTGGGTATTTTTTGTACTTGCAAACGTATGGATACAATGAACACACATCCAAGTACTTGATCTTCTCCCCACAAGAAAGGTCTGTTTCGTGGAAGAGCTTGATACAATTTGTACGCCCGCCAAAGAATGCATCCCTGGGACTGAGAGGTTCCTTGGTATACACCTCGTGCCGGAGTACAAATTGCTGCAAGTCCTTGTCTGTGCGTTTCATCGCATTAAACATGCACTCCCACATCTCTACGACCGTGTAGCCGGCATTCTTAAACTTTTCCAAACAAGCCATGGTCGCATCATAACGCGTCTCCATGGTCTCGTGGGGACTATTTTTGACCGGGGTGGTCCTGTCAGGGTAACAGAGAGGCACCCGTGCCAATAACAGCCCCAAAACTGGAAGACGGTGGTGGTATCTCCAGCTTTAACAACACCGTCTACACGTCGCCCTAACACATATTCCTCACGGCCGTTACCCGCATGAAGAATAGAGACACCGCGTTGATGGGCCTCCCAGCAGAGCCATTGTACAGCGACGTGCGACTGTTGGTCTGCGCACCGATAGCCACCGTTAGGGATAATACCGATAGTATTCTCCTTAAGATGACTTCGGCGGTAAACCAACATGGCCGCTCCAGCTATCGTACACGCCTCTCTGAAAGGATCCACCTTTGCTTTCTCCATGAGCATCTCTCTAAACTTCAGGCAGGCCTTCCGTAGGATCTCTACATCTTTCACACAATACAGTTCCAACTCGCGTTTAAAATCAAAGACATAGTTATCTTTGACCAACGCGTCATACCACTTCTCAAAGTGCTCCTTTCCCTCAACTGACATCTCGCCGATGCCGTAGTCCTCCTTTGGCGGCAAGGGACCCCTATACCCCGCGTTTTCTTTTTTATTGAAAAAATGGGGGAAATGTCCCTTGGCCAAAGACTCGTCCAAGCCGAAAGTTTTGGGCAATTTGGACAGAGACATCGGGAGAAAGTTCAGTGAGTCAATAAAGTGGAGCGGGCCGTAACGCATGGACATGATTTTCCCACCGTTCATTATAAGTTCTGGAGTCCATTTTTTAACCTCCATCATATATTTTAAAATAAAATTTCCATCATAGGATTTTGCGTTATGGCCGAGGAGGGTGATATCCTTAAATTTTGAAGCTTTAATTTGAACAATAAATTCGAAAAATTGGGCCATTGTGGTATCACCCTTGAATATGCGAGTCCTATCGCCCCCACAGTCGGTGCAATGATAGTCATTTGCATCTATATGAACACAAGCCTTACAACACGTTTGCACGACACATAGGTTTGGTTCGTGTAAGTACGTGCTGACCGCACCTTGAAGAAGCGTTTCTTGTCTGCATTCAAAATCGTAGAATACAAACATGAAACTACTCTTTTCCAGTGACGGCTTTGACGGGGCCTGTTTCATATAACAGAAATGACCAAAAGGACGATGGGTTTCGCATACTCTACAAAAAGTCTCATAACACCTATGTGAATAATTTGATTTTTCCAAACTGAAAAATTGCCCGCATACCTCGCAAACCTTTTTGACATCACAGACCGATCTGTGACCGCTGAAAAACCCGGGACGTTTATGGTTATCAAAACATGTCTGGTTTGTGAACCAACGACCACAGTTTTCACAAAGCACAGATCGGCCTCCGCTACAAACCGCTTTAGCGTGGCACTTTTTGCACGCGGATTCACACTTGTGTTTGTTCTTTGTGTTGAACGGTACACGACACTCGCGGCAAAAGTACGAGCACTTAAATGCGGCTGTCAAGGATGTTATGACGTCAAAATGGTTTTGCTTATCGTCGTGAAAATACAAATCAAGGTGCCCCTTAAAGGAATGTTCGGAGGGAGTAGGCCCCTCATACAAGACCTGTCTCCCCCGACGTTCCCTGAACACGGTGATTTTGTATTCGGAAAGGTATGCTTGAAATTGTTTCAGCTCAGTGAGCCCACCACCTTTCAAAAGATTCACACAGGCATCACGGCATAGTTCCTCTGCTTTGAGTTTTTGAATAGGTCGACCCCATTTGATTTGTCTAAAGGTGTTCATGTCCATGCATCCTGGTTCTCTTTTATTGTCACATATAGCTTTGGCGACAACCAATGCACGGGCAAGACAAAGTGTGTCGCCATTTTGAATCGTAATGATCCCTTGGTTTTTACGGCTATATGTGCTAGCGGGAGAGAGTTTATCACATTTATGATTACCCCTCCCGCGAGGCTCCTTAAAGTGGGAGAGTTTAACGTACAATGGTGCAGTACTCAAAAACAAACTATTACTCTGCAGCACGCGACTTACGTTATCAAGCACTGCTCTAGCGTCTAGCTGGTCTGCTCGCCTAAATGAGACATACACAGGGCTTAACGTTGAGTCAGTGCTACTCAAAAGTAAGCCTACGTGGTCATCGGCGCTAACGCCATGGTCCTGCAACCGATGGAGCAAATTAGTAATTTGTTCTTCAAGCCAGCTTATTGCGTCACGATCGCTTGCTGGTGCACCAAGATGTACGGTAATTTCTCTACCAGTATAAAAGAAACGCCTCAATTGTTTAATCCTCTCTTCGATGATGCGAAGAGGGACGCCATTTTGCAATTCCCCACCTACTTGATTAACAAGGCCACTAATTCCGTGTTGAGGGGCAAAAGACGGTCCCGCTATCGCCGGCTCCATGGGCCACATCTCCCCCGCCGCCACCGGGTCTCGAACGCCCTCTCCCTGGCGTAGAGGCAGGGGTGAAGATGTAACGCCAGACGAGGGCACCGGGGCTCGAACCCCGTCTCCCTGGCGCTGGGACGGTGCGGCGGCGTTGGGTTGGAGTGGCCCCATAGCTGGCGGTGGGGGTGTTGTGTTCGTCCCTCCATTTCCGGCCTCCATTTCAACTATAATACATGTCAAAGTAAGAATTGTCACAAACATGATTGCTTTAGCTCAAACCCACAGAGGCCGCATTTGTGTGGAGGGAATGTGAAAAAAGAAAAAAAACAAAAAAAACACCCTGGTGAGATTTGAACATCGAACTCATCTCTTTAATATTTTCGGTATTAATATATGTTAAATTTTTTCTCTAAGCATAAAACTTACAGAGTCAGCATTTGTATGAAGTGAGAGTGAAAAAAAAACACGTCTATTTTACCCTGGTAAGATTTGAAACTCAAACTCATCTCTTTAATACTTTTTTGTATTATTATTATTATATCATTTTAGCAGCGTAGATTACGTCTTAAGATACTTTTCGCTTTAATTGTTTTCAACTACGAATGTGTCAATTTATTGAAAAAAAAAACGCCTGAGATTATGCTCGCGTAATGAATTGATAGCTATGATACTAGATGTTGTTTCTAACGCCTGCATAATGAGTGGATAGACAGCCCGCCGCACTTAACACAACGAAAGTTAGACACCTTAAAAGGGGTAGTAAAATTTGAGTTTATAACAGCTTTCTTTAAATCGGGGAAAAATATGTTCAACCCTTTTCAAAAACATTTGTTTGGTTATCATAAGCTACTAGCTGCCTCCTATATTTGAAATATGTATCTAGAGGCAGCTGTATCCTTAACATGCATTACTTTATTTATAAAATAAGCACAACTTTTAAGATTATGTTTGGCGGTAAACAAAAGACGGTAATAAATTGACAGAGGAAATGTACAGCCCTTAACTAAAAATACATTTTACTATATTAAGCCTGCAACGTGTAAACATACATAAGAACACGTAAACATTTAGACTGGAATTAAAAAAAGTACGCCCTAAAGTGTCAGCCAGACAATGAATTGATAGCTATGATACTAGATGTTGTTTCTAACGCCTGCATAATGAGTGGATAGACAGCCCGCCGCACTTAACACAACGAAAGTTAGACACCTTAAAAGGGTAGTAAAATTTGAGTTTATAACAGCTTTCTTTAAATCGGGGAAAAAATATGTTCAACCCTTTTCAAAAACATTTGTTTAGTTATCATAAGCTACTAGCTGCCTCCTATATTTGAAATATGTATCTAGAGGCAGCTGTATCCTTAACATGCATTACTTTATTTATAAAATAAGCACAACTTTTAAGATTATGTTTGGCGGTAAACAAAAGACGGTAATAAATTGACAGAGGAAATGTACAGCCCTTAACTAAAAATACATTTTACTATATTAAGCCTGCAACGTGTAAACATACATAAGAACACGTAAACATTTAGACTGGAATTAAAAAAGTACGCCCTAAAGTGTCAGCCAGACACAAATTTAGTACAAGAAGAATAAACTCTCATTTTAAACCCCTGTTTGGATTCGAACCCGTGGCACTGCATACATATAGTTTTTTAAATTGGTTACTATTACACATCATAAATTAAAGTGTATGGACTTATGTTTATGCAGAGTGAAACGTGACTGTCTAAAGTGTTGATTACAATTTTCTGACTTTGTACAGGAAATGAACCCGTGACCAGGAGACACTAAAATGATACTCGATCACATTGTAAAACGACAATTATAATTTTCTGTCTTTGAACCCGGGACCCTTTATTGAACAAAATAGTTGACTAAACCAGTATTTTCGCTTATCCCAAGAGGGAATTGAACCAAGGACTCCCCCCCCAATGGCTCAGTATAAATCATACAGGTAGGATTTTTAATAAACGTTTAAGTAGCAATATAGTTTTCCTTGCTCTAAACTGTAAACACACGCATTCTTTTATACACTAAACGATGTAGTACAAGCTCACTGCTAGCAATTGTTTTCGACTCTGAGGGGCGATATAACAGGATTTGTGCGAGAGAGAGAAAGCTACACTGCCTACTGGCTACATGTAGAAGGTACTTACATAGCAGCCGGTCAAGGGTGTCCAAATCTGCCCAAACAGCGGGAGGTGCATTTCCCATGGCGACGAGGGGTACCGGTGGTAGGGGCGCGAAGATACAGGGAGAGGGCCTGGGGGCGACATCAGTGGCGTCGTGAGTGGCACCGATTCGTAAGGGCGCCTCCGGGGGAGTCGATGTCTCTACAACTGACGGTATGCACCCCCGAAGCCCTTCGTCTAAACCGTACGGATCCCAGTAGTCTGAAATTAAATAAATACAAATTAATTAGCATTTACAGGAAAAAAAAACACCAACAAGACTCCAATATATATGTTTTTAGTCTGTTACTTACCCATTGACGCGTTAGCATCAGCGTTGCAAATTCCGTTTTCATCGAACAGTAGCAGCTGGTCCAGGCTATTGGGATCCTCCGGTTGTATATCCCCTCCAATCATGGGGCTCTTCAACTAACAAAAAAAGAAGAACACCATTGTACACCCCAGCTGTATTAGGCAACAAAAAAAAACACCAGTTAAAATATACAGAAAAAAACTTACCTAAATTTAGAAAATTTTCTAGCGACTCGAAACTCATTTTTTGATGTTCGGCGGCGTCAATCACAAATTGAAATGACCAAATGTAATGAGCGGGTTCTATTTATACCCTCTTCAAAGAGCCTGCCGTCTGTAATGACCTAATACTCTAATGTGTCTCTGCGCATGCGCAACACAGACCTGTCCATAAGTCCCTTTGTAAATCCCGTTATTTCAGTAGTCGGCATCGACCCAGCGAAGTGGACGGAGGTGCCTGCTCGATGCTCTGTTCCACTGCCTTAAATATGAGTGAAGAATGACCCTGAGCACGGAACGAATCCTGGATAGCTCAGTGGTCAGAGCAATGGCGTACTAAGCCAGAGGTCACGGGTTTGGAACTTGAAACCTTACCTTAAATATTTTAATTTGTTTGGTAGAAAGACCAAAACTATAGTATGAAGAGCATATAGCTACTTTACCGGCGGTCAGTATCTATCAACATACTTGCTCGGTATGCGTTTGTTATTCACCTGCATCACAGGTAGCGTAGTCTAAGGCGTCACTGCCAATGCCTGGGAGGTCGCGGGTTTGATTCCCGTTCTGGTACATGACCATTCTAGGTGTCAGCCCTCCCGCAAACGTAGACCAAAGGTGTTTTTTCCGCACCCTTCGTGAAAATGCGGGGACATTTTCCGTCCTCCTATCTACTTAGCGGGGTTCATCATTGGTTTGACTTCGAACACTGAGGCAAATGCGGGTACACTATCCCAAGATATTAAATACCGTGTGTGAACTCGTCACCTTACCTTAAATATTAACAACATATTCTTACTAGTTTTTTTTTTATTGACAATCAACAATTAATTTACAAGCGCAATATTATTTAGGTCTTTGCCGACTGTGAGTACTTGACGTATGAATAGGGGATTCTGCCTGTTTAAAGTATATGCTGTATATCACATGACTTGAGACGTATGAATTTGTTAAATAGTGAGTATTCAGACAGAACTTTTATTTGCTTTCTACCCTAGAATTATTTGTACTGCAGATCACCTGACTTGACGTATGAATACGGGGTTCTGACTGTTTAAAATATCACATGGCCGGGCGTATGATAAATACTCAGCAAATTGTTAAAGAAAACCTTACATTGACTTATTTATTATTTGTAAACTCTCCTAGAAACCTCACATTAACTAAACTGGCTTTCAATGCCATCTAGCGGGCCTATAAGCAAGCACGACAAAACCCTGTACGGCAATTAAATAATATTAAATATTAAATAATGTATAACCTTTACACATGTTCCTATGTTAAATACCTCGGGGAAAAAAATCATGGCGGCTATATATATATTTTGATAACATAAATAATAACTTTTACATAAGTTTATAAGTAAAATATCTAGGAAAAAATCACGGTGCTTATGTAGTATAGTCTTTTGCTATAGTAGCGCCTTAAACCATGTGGTCATTCTTTATGTTACGTGCAATGATAAGCTAAATACCCGTTTTCATATTCGTTATACAGATACAATTACAGAGGATTAGCCATTTAATTTATCTGTACTTAGGCCGCTCTTGCAGAGGGCGAGAGAATTATTAACATTGAGTCGAAGTTGTGCGGTGTTATCGCCTATTAAGGGGTAACTAACTAATCGGGTCGTCGGTAAGGCGCTCAGTAATTTGATGGTCTCTGGTTCGAATCCAATCTAGACACACGAATTACAAACTACAGTAAATTCACCGTGCAAAACGGGCGTCGCTAAAATCTACCCTCCCTCAGTGCATCTGAAGGTACTCTCGCAAATGTTGAGTGCATTGATGTGTGGGCTTAAACTTTCATAGGGATATAGTTGCGAACATTAAATTCAATATTATTCCTCCGTTGAGAGCTGACTTGGGCCTGCCGCTTTCACGGAATGTAAAAGCGAATCTGCCGTATAACGGGACTTTTCATAGCTGCCTTACAGGGGTCTATTTTGAGAAACACAATGACTCCTCAAGGTGAATGGAGGTTATTGCTCGGTACGTCGCCCCCCCAGAAGGTAATGACCGGGGAGGGGGGAAAACCAGGATGAACAACCCCCGGCTCTGAGGGAGGGGTGGGGAGGGAAAAGTGAAAGGCTGAGTTGGTCAGCAGAAGCCAGCGAGCCAGCTTGTGTCATTTAATATCCGGCATCCGGAGGAGAAAGTACCTCTTGTCTCATGCTCCCACAACGCTCTAAAACTCCAACACCTCAATCCTTAATTAGCATAAATTAATTAATTAATAATTAAAAGGCCGTCAGGAGAGGTTCAGGCCTTGTGACGATGGAACCAATGCTCATTCAACATAAGACAGCACTAGCTAGAGGTTCAAAACGATGAATAAAAAACCCCAAATATAGACCGTTTTCGATATAAACGCTCTGAATACATATAGGCAGTTTTATGTATAAATGACTGTTACGAAACGACCCCCCCAAATATAGACCGTTTTCGATATAAACGCTCACACATATAGGCAGTTTTATGTATAAATGACTGATCTGATGGGGCCACCCAAATATAGACCGTTTTCGAAATAAACGCTCACACATATAGGCAGTTTTATGTATAAATGACTGATCTGATGGGGCCACCCCACTACTAACGGTTGTTAAGTGCAATGACAGTATAACGCCTTAAACCACTTGTTCATCTTTTGGGGTGGGGGTTATATTTAGTGAAGATCCTATTTGGTGCCCGCACGGTTCTAGAAAACAACAGTGCGGTCTGAAATATCACCGGGCAGTACACGGCCACAACGAAGCGACATGTAGCGGCGGACGAGCAAACTATAGGTGGATGGATCCCCACAAGGTCAAATAAATATAAGACTCACGACCCCATCAGCCGTGTACCGTATACCCTACTTGCCTAGTGGGGAGTCACATTCTCGACCAATCCTCAGTGAAGGGGAGTTGTCATAGAACCGATGGACGCTACCAGATTTCTCTACAGTCATTGAGTATGCTTGCATAGTAGTAACGCACAATCTCCCACTGTGTGACAACCATGCTCCCCAGCCTACCCCTACCCACCATGCGGATCCTAAAGCAGTTTGAATAACAGTATAGTAATCAAGAAGCCTTTGGTCGTTCAAGACTTCTAACGGCGGTGGTAGTTTATTATCCGCTTGGGCCACAGACAAATAACATACCTAAACAATCAACTTCCAGGTTAAAACAGTTGCGCTCCTTTTGGCAGCTTGAGTCCTTCAACACTAGGGTCGCTGCAGTTATTCCTAGTATCACCCAGCAGTGACACTAGCGTGGCCCAGTGTTGAAGGACTCAAGCTGGCAAAAGGAGCGCAGCAAAACCCCCGTAAGGCTGAGAGTCTGTTTCTTACTAGTTTGTGGCCTGGGCGCAAAAGTAACT